>APFE030417694.1:50212-85018 GCA_000404065.3 Pinus taeda
TGAAGTCATGCAAGAGTTATCCCTTAAATTAAGGAGATAAGATTGAGTTATATTTTAGTTGTAATTAGTTAACTCAGTTTACTGAGTTAAGTCCAGTTAAATTAGTTCCAAACTGTTTGAGGAACTAATAGTGAGTTAATATCCAGTTGATGCAGTAATACACTCAACTAGTGCTACTCCAGTTAACTAAAGATTCCCTCAAACTCATGCATGTCTATTCTAAGAAAGACCCATTTGAGACTGAAGGTCAAGGACAGTGTACTATCAGTTGTATGTGTTTTCTCATGGAGAAAACTCATGCTTGTAGTCAAGGATTCATCCTTGAGGATTGCGCAGTTTTGGAGGAGGTTTTCCACTTGGTAACATGTTAATCATCCTAGAGGAACAACGCAAGGAAATAGGAGCTTGGATGGCAAAGAGGAAGACTGGAGAGAAGACAAGATTTCCTGTGAGCATTTGTGAGGATTGTACTGAGAGCTAGCTAGCTGTGAGGGCTAAGGCTTTGTATAATTCCTATGTATTTCCACCATGTATGATAATACAATAGTGTGGGATTTTTAGGTGAGGCTTTCCCCAAAGTATTTTCATGTGTATTGTGCCATTGATTCTTCTTCTTCTAGTTATATTTTTCAGCTCAGTCTTTAAGCTTCTGCAAATTGATAGTAGAAGTAGGTTATAGTATTCTACTTTGATTTATATTGCATTATCGGGTTAACCTATCTCATATTTTCTACATGATCCTCTTGACCTAGACCATATCCCATTAGCTGACCAATACTTCAAAACCACATATACTGAGTGTGAATTTGACATGCTTGAATTGCATAATTGGCTTAGACAAACCTACATTGATTAAGAGGATGAAACAAATCTCTGGAATCAAACCTTCCTATGTACATGTTTCCCTAATCCCATTCTTTCCCTAATCTGGTTATTCAGTGTCAATCCAGGTATAATCAATTGCAAAGAACAATAATGGCTCAGAATGATGACATTCTCATAAGCATCACTGTTGAAGCCATAAACAAAATGCTTTTGATACTTGAGAGTGATTCCCTCAGTTTTTTCTCCCCTGCAGCTCTTATTGACCTATATCGTAAGCTTACATTCCCTCACAGAGCTCAGATCTTTGAGATTTTTCTCCCTGAAGATGTTGTGCTTCCCAAGAAAAATCCCCCTTACTCAACATCCATGTTTCTAGAGAGATCCAAGGAAATTATTTCCCTCATTTCCTTCCTGTTAGGCTACCCATCAGATCAATGGGTAGATGAGGCTATCCTAGGTTATTTGTCTATATTTTCAGAGGAAAACAAGCCTACCTTCATGTATAACTACAGTCAATTTTTGGATGATGGTATGCATAAGAAGCTTATGAATATCACAACTGAAGGAGTAATCAAATACTCTTCTATCTTATTTCACATGTTTATTTTTCAGTAGGGAGACAAAATACCCATTGTTTTACACAAGTAGGATGAGCAGCAAGAAGATCAATCAATTATTCATTGCACCTCATTGATCAAAAAGAACTCAACTAAGCTCAAATTTACAGATTTCATAGTCTGTTTCATTCAGCCAATAGCACAATTGTTCAGCAGTCAAAGTGAACCAAGAGTCAATCTTTAAATCAAGAGGATATTACACCTTACTGATCAAGTCAGAACAGGAGACTGGTATCTATACCTGAACTAAACAAAGATAAGAGTATATGGGTGTGAGTTGGATCCATATAAGTTGCCAAAGTATGTTCCTATGATGATTTTCTCTTTGGAATATATCAAGAAAATGATGAATATGGATGAGCTACATTTCATCTTAGGAGAGAGAAAATCACAGTTTAAGATTAAAGCACAGGTTGGGTCATTCATTTGCAACACTATATCAGCTAGTTGAGAGGTAGATTCCATACTCAAAAAGATGTATTTTCAACCCAGCTTCACTTGGTCCTATGATCCATTCAAAATTATTTTAGATTTAAGGGTGGAGCTTAAGACTATTCCTTATAATCACACACATAGGCTTGAAATTGAGAAATGTAGAAATAAAAAATAGTGGGAAGAAAATACTCTTCAAGAAGTAGAGGAACAAGTCTTGCCTCCTTCTACTCATTAGACTCTATTTTGTCATATTAAGCTAAACAAAATTCAAGATCATCATCATCAACAATGGTAGAAAAGGAGTTCATCCACTACTAGAAGAAACGAAGGATTGAATCAAAGGCTACTACTACTACTGTAACTCAATGTCAAAAGGAGCCTATTGTCAACAACCTGGATGATTCTAAGGTATGTATAGGCACTGAGGAGACTATAATTACTACTCCTTCTTCCTCTTCTACTTCACAATTTTTTTTAGAAATTACTCACTCTGCTGGACCAAGTGAAACAAAGGAGTCAAATGTTTTCTCTATCTTTCTTGAGATCAAGCAAAAGAATGAGGCTTTAAAAGCCAATGTCTATAGACAGTTCTAGAAGCAGACTTCCACTTCACAACATAGGTTACTGATAGCATTTGACAGTGAGAAGGGAAGGATGAAAATGGCCTTTTTGTAGGCTCAAGCACCTTTTCCCAAATGCTATGTTGATTATATGAAAATGATATTCTCATTTTCTGCCAATCAGATTCATCCAATTGACCAAATGGACTTGCATAGGCAGTCTAGTGAGATTTTGTTCTCAACCATGACCAACACTGCTATTGCATTGTCTAATCTTAAAATTGATCTATCAAATGTGCAGTCTCAATTGAAATTTGAGAAAATATCATCTGTGGCTAAGTATAATAGGGTTTAGCCATTGGAGGACTTAGTCATTAAAATACCATACAACCCTACTGATGTAAAGGAAACAAAAGATATAATCAGAAGAAAGAACATAGACATTGCAGCATTGAGAAAACAGTTGAAACTGCCTTCTACAGAGGACCCTCATACTAAGGAAATAACAGAGACTGAACAACAAAAGGAAGAAATACTCAAACTGATAATTGAGAAAAATGTACAGATTAAAACCATGAAGGACAATATTGAGAAATTTATTAAATAAAAAGAGGAATTTACTCAATTATCTATAGCCCCCGTCACAATTATTCCTATTACATCCTCATTAGCCACAAGGGAATCTTCATTGACAACAGAGGATTTGAACAAGCTTTCAGAGAAACTAATTCATCAAAAGCAAGAGAATGAAGACTCCATAAGAAATTCAAGACTTTGGAAGAATAGAAAATAAAAAATGACAATTTGTATGTTGAGGAGATGCATAAAACACATAGGTTGAACAAAAGGATCGAAGAATTGCAGTCAGTCATTGATGGAACAAACCTTGGCCCCAGTGAAGGAAATCATTTGGGCAAACATTAGTCAAGCCATAACTGAAATTTGGCCATCCATTCATATCAACTTTGAGCAGGAGGAACTCATCAACAAATGTCAAGTAGTTATTCATGAAGTGAAACAATTGCTTAAAGATAAACCAAGTGAGGTTACTGATATGATCAGAATTCTTAATTCAAAGAGTAGGACAAAATTGGAGCAAATACAAATTTTAGACAGAACATAAACCATTTTGGATATCAAGAAGGTTCTCCAAAAGAAGAACTTGATGAAACAACTAGAAACTAAATGTCAATCATTAAGGACCTCTATTCAAATGTTTCACTTTATGTTTAATTTACTTAATCAGAGTGGACTGCCAGGATTAGTGGCTCAACATGATAGGCTTATCAATTTGGAATATTAATGCCAGAAACTTTACAGCAAAGCAACTAATAAATCAAGTTTTGCAGGCATAAAAGGGCACATTACAGGGAAGAAAGCATTGGAAGCTTTAGATTTTGATTTGACCATTAAGCCTGAAATAAAACATCTTTTTATAAATAAGCCCACTTCTGAGAAATATACATTAGTAGATGAAGTTTATAGGAAGTTGGTAAATCTCACCATCCCAAGTGAAGAGATATGTGATCACTTCTGCAAAGTAAGTGAGTAACTTTCATCTTCAACCAACAGACAGCTGGGAAACACTTTTTGGGGGCTAGTCATCAATAGATTCCTAAATAATAGTGCCACCACTAAGAATTTTCAATTTCCTATTATTTTTCACTATTTTTGTAAGATTTTGTAAGAAATATCTCTAGAAGATATTTAGTTTTGTATAAATAAATCCCCATTCGAGTTATTATGAGTTGAACCCTTGTATGTACATTGAGAACAGAATTGTAACCAAGACGGAGAATTGCAAAGCTAATGAAAGGATTCTGAATTTGCCTACTATAGTTCTGTCTTCTTGTAAGTTTTCACATGTGATTATTTCATTATGTATTGCTTCACATATTCAATTCTTTATGCTGAGAACTGCGTAAGCTCATACTGAGTATCAGTTAGTCTTAAATCCCCTGTGAAGTTATCAGCAATAACTAGTGACTAGCTTATAAGACTATTTGTTATTATAAACTCCCCTATATCAATTAATTGTCACACAAATATGCATTCGTTTGAATATATTTTGTTCTACAGGAAACATTGCTTTCTTGTATTCTTTGCTTATAACCAATCAAATATTTCATTTGAATATTGAGAAATTTATACCATCACACAATCTGCTATTCATTCACTTTAAATCAATTAACTATAGCTAGACAAATAACATCCCTTTCATCTAGTTTAGTAATTGTTAAGGCTTAAGCACCTGTTTTAAATAATTCATATCATTGGTCATCCATAGAATTTAAAACCAACAAAATATTTTAGATACTTTGGCATGACTAACTGACCTAGAGTCCTCTCAAAGGACAACATCAGACTGGCTTCATTGCCAGGGACTGAAAATTGAACCATTCTCCCTGGGACTACGACTAAATTTTTTCCTTTAAGGTGAATAAAGAAATTGTAGGTTAAAAATCATTCACCTGGTGTCTCCACTTGACCAAGTGGCTCCTTCAAAACATACGAGATCTCACTGTGACTCTCAAATTATATCTCCTTTATCTAATCATGAGAGACTTGTGAGAGAGGCCTTGTTTAGAATGATACTTGAAGTTTCTTCTTCTTCTACTGTACCATTACAACCTCAATATATTCCAGCTTCTAATCCCTTTATCTTTGTTCCATCCCAATTATATTTGGTTGATCTAACACCTATGGTTTTAGAACTTTGATCTAAAGGCATTGATTTGTCGTCAGCTCTCTTAGTTCAATATTTGGAATCTTACAAACTTCCTGAAATATTTTTAGATTCTCCCAAGTCATAGGAAGAGCTAGATGTACATTTACCGGAGCTAAAACCAACTGATTTTATCTCCCCCACTCATTATACATTCCCATCCACTTCTACCCAACCTAAAGAAACCTTCTCTATATATTCAAATCCATTGTTTGAAAGCAAAGAATAGGTTGAAATAGAGTTTTAGAAGTTAGTAATAAAAACACCTTTGAAAACTTTTAGATCTCCTCTACTTTCTCATTCTCCTCCTCCCACTTTTACACCTCCATCTTCACCCACTTCCTCACCACCTGCTTCATCATCCTCTACTACTTCATCTCCTACCTCTTCTACTAAATCATCTTCTTCTTCATCTTTAGATATGGCATTTAGACCTATAATTCAAGCTAGATATGTTGCTCTACATCTTCCTAGCCAGTTAACAATTTTCCTGATAGGTATTTGAAACACCTACCCAAGTTTAATGGTGAAACTAGTTTGACTGCTGAAGATCATCTAGCTGCATTTTTACATTTTGAAGATAATATGAATATAGAGCATGAAGATGTTTATATGTGTTTTTTTTTAGTCTTTAGAGGGAAATGTTATGATATGGTTTAGGAAACTGAGGGTTGAATCAATTCAATCCTGGAATGATATAACTAATATATTCAAGAATTTCTGAGGTGTAAAAATGGATACAGTCTACTTCCTTACTGAGTTTGAAGGACTTAAAAGGAACCATGGAGAACCTGTGGAAGATTTCATTAAATGATTCAATAAACTCTACCACAAAATGCCCTCTGATTCTCCTATTGCAGCAACAAACGTTAGGTTCTCCAAATCCTTTGATGATGACTTTGTAGTCATCCTGAGGGAAAGGATATCACCTACCCTTAAAGATATGAAAACTAATGCTATAGAAGTTGAGGCTAATAGATCAGCTTCATATAAACTCAAAGCCAAAGCTAAAAAGGCAAAAAGAAAATTGAAGGCTAAGGAGGAAGGATCTTCCTCAAACTCCAAAAGCGATGATAAAAAAATAGATGAGATAAGATATTTACTTACAAACTTATCTAATAGGATTTCTAAGATTGATACACAGCCTAGAACCTGTTGCATTATTCAACAAACCCCCCATTTATTGATTTAATAGTTAATATTCTATTAATAAATGGGGAACCTTTATAAAGATCCTCCAAAAATCTTAGCACTTAAGGGATTTCTTTTTGAATTATAAATTTCTAAATGATATAAGGTATTAAGTCAAATCCATTTACAACTAGAGATTATCACTTTATCGCATATCGCTGGATCATTTGTGTCAAAGGTTAATTAGCAAACCAGGATTTGTGAATTATGATAAGAAGGGTTCAATGCAATAAACTTAGGATATCATTAAAATTTCCATTTGAAACTAAGACTTAAGATATTTCTTAAAGTTCCTATCATAGTCGCATACCGGCATTCACGAAAAGCATGAATAACAAAGCCTTTTGGATATGTGAATTGCGATATTGCAACATAGCAAGCAAAAATTTATCGCATCGCATCGCTTTAATCAAAGGCCAATCTTATGAACTATGAAAAGTTTTCAAAATGCGATACGACCTGGACCCTATGAGAGTATGCAATAAATGTTGTAAATTGTAGTTAAGTGTAGCGCTTAGTAAAAGGTCACTTTACACAATAAATATTCATCTAAGAAAAGTGCACTTTAAAAAATAAAAGGAATGCCGCTCACCTTGCATCTTGCAAAATTCTAAACAACTCCGAAAAACATATAATAAAAAATGTGATATTGCGATTTGCGATATTGCGATAATCTTATCGCAATTGCATAATCAACATTTTACACTTTAAACTCGTCACCTTAAAGTGTTTCCTTTCCCATTTGTGACACGATGGATTAAATGAGTAATAAAGGCCATGATAAAATATATTAGTTCGTATTTAATAAGTTTTAATGGAATTTCTGTTAAAAAGCGATTCGACGTGATATGGTATCTTTCATCTGCATTTTCGAATAAAATATCATTTCTTGTAACCTTTCGGAGTTAACTGTATCATTGAATTCTCACTGTCCTTTTTGCTTTGTGTTTATCTGATAATCTCCTCTGCTCCATTTTAGAGAACCTCTGAAGAAAACAATGTTCGAAAAAATGGAAAAGAAGGGAAAAGTTACGGCCTCTAATAAATCAGACATGATACCTCTTTTCTCCGATACCACCTACAACAAAGATGGAGGAACCACATCATAGGAATCTATGTATAACGTGTTAGAAGAAGAGAAGCCCAGGCCACTGGTAATAAAGGCAACTGCTGATGCCCAAGAATCATCTGACGCCTCCTATTTTGAAGCAACATGTTCATTTTTGCATCGAATAGCTGCAAGACCCAAGATATTACCATACATAGATATGGTAAAATGGGTAATTGATGATGTAGATGTCTCAGATAGGACTTTCAACAATAAAAGACATGAGGTCATGGGGTCTTTCACACCAGACAATCTCCGACAAATGTACCAGCTTCCAGAGCTTCAAAAGATCTATAACAAAGGGTTCCTTGAGAATTTCGCCAAAGAAAACGAGGACTTGTTGGACGTTACACAGGCATGGTAGTCGGGTGGAGGCAAATTCAAGCACAATAAGTCTAGTATGTACCCGATAGCATCCCTCTCTGCCCCACATAATTTTGCAGCAACAATGATGTGTAGGTTGTTCGGTAAAGCCAATAGCACCAAATTTTCTATGGAATGGCTTCCATTAATTGATGCAGCAGTTAACGCAACAATTATGAACTAGATTTAGATTTTATCATATAATTTAGAAAAGACCATTATGGAATATAGACAGAAGAGAAGTGTTCCTTAAAAAAAAACTCCCCCTTTCTTTGTGAGTGCTTTTGTTATGGACACCATTTGTTTTTGTTCTATGTTTCCAAACATGGGATGGAATTGGACTGTGCAAAACCCTCTCCCCATCCATATATACCATAAAATTTTGTGGGAATCTCAATTCCATCCCCATTTTTAGAATATATGGCAGGGTATTATGCTGCCTATTCATAAAACCGTTTTTGATAGAATGACCCCTAGGTTTTCTAAAGAAGCCAAAGTAGACATATTGCCAGTGACTGGATCATTTGGTGAAGAGATGTTCAATTAAATCAGAGTTTTTAGGAGCATTTCTTCTCCACATGTCCTCCCATATTAAATCTCGGACAAGCTTTTGACCAGAGAAATAACTTACCAAACAATAGGGGAGGGCGGTTTAACCAAAGGCCTAAAGGAATAGAAGAAATCCATTTGGCCATCCTTCCCATTATAATGTGGTGCTTTCTCACTATGCGACTATGTGCACTATTGGCTTGGTGGGGCCTGACCCAGGTTCAGAAGTCATTTAGCCAAAAAAATCTTGAAACTACCAGTCCTTTCGGCAACAGTCCACGGTGTGCAGACTGAGGTCTCACCTGAGGTAGTATGGGAGGGTGCTGAAACCAGGTTTCCACACCCTAAGGATGTCTTGATGAAGTTTGGGAAGTTCATGAACCAATCCTGCATGCTTGTGCTACTCCATGCAGCCGTCTGTCCTTCGTGACTTGTGCAACTACTTCCGCATAGCTCTATAAAGTGTCCAAAGAGGTGTTGTCTAGATCCTTTATCCTTATTGTGCTTTTATTATAAATCTTAACTTAATTATGTGGGCCCAATATTCTCATTAATCATTCAACATTTATAACCAGTGTGCGCAATCATAAATGGTAAAGAGATGCATAAATATCACAGAAGTAATAAACACATAGAATTCTAGAATTAACTTTTCTTTTATTAATCCTCTATTCAAGTACAATCCCAACTCAGCCCTGTGCACTCAGCTGCAGGGATCTGCGTACATAGCTGCAGACTCTACCAGGCCTCTGCACACTTAGCTGCAGAGTCTCTTTCTACAACTACAGCCCAAGACTTGAACTTACAAACTCAGAGCGAATTCCTCCTTCAAAAACCCATATTACTTTTTCAAGCTAAGACTACCTTTTGCCCTTAGAGACTCGTTCTATTTATACAATCCCATGGTCCAGGGACCATGGGTAGGCCGACACATTCTATATTAAATTACATTATTTTTGGAGGAAAACCCTAGACTCTCTTACTTCGTGCTCGCTTTTTGTGGGGTCTTTACATTGCATTGACCAAAAATTGGGCTTTAAGCCCCGAAAACATGTTATGGGGGGATTCGCTACCCAATAGGCCCCCAACACAATCATCGTGACTCATGTCGAGTCACTCGGCTGGTGTAGTGATCTTTGTACAGAGTCCATCCAGCAAATTCTGCACTTCGATTACGTCCATAGCATATTCGTCCGTTGTCCGCTGTACCAGTTGTGCGTGAATCTCTGATGCATCGTTGTTAGGTAAAATTCCTTGCCTGAGTGCATATATGCCCTGCATCTGTGCCAGCTTTCCCTCGATCTTGGTGGTGACAATGAATGCTTCCTCAAGCCAAGGTTGGATGTGTGCTTTAAGCACTGCTTCTCTCTGGCGTGTGATGTCCACCTGTTCCTTTAGATCCTGGGCCTCCCTCATCTTGGCCAGTCATTGAGTAAGGGTGACCGTTTGCATGGTCCCCCGGACATTGTCACAGGCCTGCTGCAACTCACGCGCTTTTGTCTCTAAACACTGTAGCATGGTGTCTTCCTACAGTGAAGTGAGGGTGAAGAGTGATTGATCTAACAAGCCCGTGAAATCATGTATGGTGTGGTTCCACTACTCTCTGACTTCTGGGGGTGTAGAGGGCTGGGCCTTCAACCATAGCTCTGCAATCTGCAGGTTGAGGTCCAGCTAGATCCTCGTTGCTTCCTCCTTCACCTCATGGAATCCACTGCCAAATTTCTGGATCTGTATACCTACTGGTAAGTCTGTTGCAATCTCTAGCTCAAGGACGTGGCAACATGATTCCTCAATGATTTGCTCCAAATGATGAGTCTGTTCTACCACTTCATTGTGTTGGAGGCTCAGTTGCCCGATGTTGATTTGTTGTTCACTAAGCATCTGTACTACGTGTCCTTCCCTAGCATGGAGCTCTGTCGTCGCTCCATCCTGCAGCTGGTATAATATCTCTCGTGGAAGTGCAGCCAAGTTTAGGCCAAGTCCCTTGAGCCAGCCTATCGCGGCTCTATCCTCCATGTTGTCCTCTGTTAGTGCTCCTTCTGGTAGCACGATAGTATTAGCCATTTTGGCCCACAGCAACTGCTTTGTTGCTTATGTACCCATAGCCCCGTAGACAGCTACCATTCCCTGCTATGGGGGCCACACCTAAAGTTCCTGGAGTTGCACCCTGAGTGCCCCCAACACATTCTGTTGCTCTGTCATTGCTTCCTAGAGCACCTCCCTGGTGACCTCACGAATTGTGTCTCCGATGTTGTACAGGTCACCCTCGGTCAATGTAATAGGTTCCCTATCTAATTTGGAAGCCTTAGTCTTTTTCCTAGGCCCTGTCCATTTCATACTGTGCGGCTACTTTAGCTGTGTTGATGATGTGTGTGGGTCCGCGCCTGCCGCCGTGTCATTTGTCCCTTCTCCTGTGGTTAGGTCTGGGCCTCTTCCTTCCTACATCATGGTTGCCTCAAACACCAGTGTTGCTACCTTTTCTGCGGTGGCCTTCGTTGCCTCATGGGAAGCCCGTACTTCTTTAGCTAACTGCTCATTCTGCTTTGGTTTTGCTAGTAGCTTGGTGACATCCTTCTGTTTTTGAATCATCGTCTCATCAAGTGCCTCCAGATCTGGTGCATGTCATTCTGTTAGCCATGAGTCAAGCACCACGAAAACAATGTCATCAATTGCGATGAAGGGGAGCATGGTCCATTTCTACTCCAGATCCTTCCGCACCCTGATATACACATTGTGCTTATCTACTTTAAAGTATGCAAAGCTTCGTAGACTGTCGTATACCATGGGGGATAGGCGTGGCTGTTTGTTGATCCACACCTCCATGAGTATCTAGAAGATCTTGATCTTGCGGATGCGCATGGTGTGCCTTGTCAACCAGAGCAACGCGTATTTTGCTGCCTCTGGCAAGTCCTGGTCAAGGGGAGGAAATTGACTATCCTCAAGCAATTCTCTTGCAACCAACAGGATGGATAAGAGAAACCACGCGTAGTGGAAGGTCTTACCCTTCTCCTATGCCTCCCTACATTTCGTCAGGAACTCGTCACAGAGGAACTGCCCTAGTTTAACCATACCCCTTCTACGCATTGCTCGGCCAGTGGGATGACCATTGCTAGTACTTCATTTCCATGACATTTTCTCATCACTTTTGCTGCCAGTAACTAGGTAGCAACTCATACCCCTTTGTCTTGAATGCGAGTAATAACGTAACCCCTCTAGTTTTTCTCCAACTTATATTTCTTTTTCATGGCATCTGCAATCACCCAGTCTCCACTTGTGCCAACTATTTCTGCGAGGTCCCTTCCCATATAGGGACACTAAGAAATCCTATGAATAAGCTCCACCATGATGGGAATGGGCTCCTCCAGCCACAAGTACCCATCGTGCACTAGGTAAATCAGTTGCCTGATGACAAATATCGTGATTGCTGCCTGATGAAAGTGTGGAATCCATAGGAGGTGGATTAGCTTGGCCTCCTCCACCCCGCACAGCCATTTTCATGGCTACAGTGTTGTAATTGCCCCCTCCTTTCTATATTTCATTAGTTGGCTAGTTTCCAAATGAGGGAACTTTTTGCTATCTGTGAGGTCCAAGTTTTCAAACTTCATCGTGGGTATGCGACCCACAACCGAATCTTCAAACCAAATTCCCTCGGGGAGGAACAAGGTTTTGAGTGGCCTTTTAACTACATCCAAATCTTTAGGTACTTTTACCCTCCCTTTCTGCGGAGGGACATACTTGGGTAGCTTTGTTGCGGCACGTACTGGCTGGATGTCTTCCTCCATTTCTACCTCTGGTTCAATCTCTTCTATGAATTCTTGGAAATCCTCCTCCTCTTCCATAGATAGCTTACCAAACCTCAGGTTTCGTGAAGACATACGGATCGGTCCTGCTCCCTATGGGTTCTTTCTAGTCCTCGGCATTCGAGGCAATTTTGGAATTTCCAGCGTATCCCCTACCAGTGGCATAGAGCTTTTCGAACTTGAAGAAGCTCAGGTATGAATGAAGTAGAAAAGCATGGCAATAGATGCAAAAATCAGAAAATTGGAGACTGAAATCGCACAAACATTTCACGTCGATGGAAGGGCAGGGCAAGATACGGGCAACCATACCACCGCATTAGAAGATTGTCGCCAAGAATTTTTGGCTCTACTACCAGGGTTGTGGCCACACCTTATCAGACAAAGTAACTAGGGGAGCACATCATTTAAGGAAGAATGTGAGGCGCTGGTTGGTGAAAGGGTAGCTAAGGAAGGCCTGTGGACCGGGTTGAAACGTGACTTGAAGCCTTGCACCATGGGTGCAACCACCTAACTATTTGTAGGAAGCACAGTCTTAGTGCTGCAAGCAGTTGAAAGAGAGCGTTAGACTATAAAAGAGGTTGTATGGGAGCTGCGCGACAAGGAGGCTACGCGCAGGATCGGCACGTCACAGGGGTCGCGACCATGCATAGGGAGCTACGCTGCTGCACGAGTAGGCTGGGAGGTGACCATTGGTATCATTATTCATGACAAGAGGTCCAATTTAAGGCAAAAAGGAGTGGGCGATAGAAATTAAGACACAAATTAAGAGCTAGATTTGGGACGATATGTCTCCAAAAAGACGTTAATGACTCAAAAGTGGGGGGAAGGGTCGAATTCAAAAGATTCTATAAAACCACCAGGGCTAGCCATAGGGCAACACTTAGTTGTTTGAGAATTGAGAAAGTACAGTGCACTGACTGCTACATACGCTTACCACCCTCAACTGAAGACACGATGACAACTGCGAGAACAAGAGTGTGATTCACAGAAGTTACCCCGAAGCCCCTTATGGTCTAGGAGGAGCTTAGAGAGGTGACAACTACACTAAAAGTTCCAAAGTCACCATGCACACCGTGACCATAGAAAGACAAGCAAACAATGGGACCAGTCCATGTATCACCACGAAACCCCCAGTTTAGTAAATTTTCAATGACAAAGAAGGGAAAAGCCATCACCCTTGAAACAGAGGAGGAGGAGGAAGATTTACAAGCTCTGATTGCCCAAATTGAAGCGTAGGACGATGAGGTGGAGACTGTCTCCGAAGTGCCTTCGGCGATAAAGTTACCCCCCTACATCCCCCATTGAAGGGGAAAGCCAAGATACCAAAGGACTTGGAGGCCATGATGAGTGTGCTCCAGAGCCCGCTCCTTATGGATAAAATAAGGTTTGAAGGTCGCCAATGGGACAAGTAGCTAATATAAAGTTCAAAGAATGGGACCTCGTAGAAAGCAAGAAGTTCCCACAGTTGGCCATGGAGAAATTATTGCAGTAGAAATGGTTACGCAGTGTGGAGAGGGTTGGGTTACTCCATCTGCGATGGATACCCCACTACCACCGCGTGCCCATCACAATTTTTGTCATCCAATAGCTTCTATGCCTAGTACATGATGGGTATCTCTGCCTGGAGGAGCTGATTCCCATCATGGCTGATTTAATTCACTAGATTTCTCAGCTGCCCATCAAAGGAAATGACCCCACAGCCATAGCAGGAAAGAAGTGACTTGGCCCTCGCAGAAGCTATGAAGGCCAAATATAAGCTGGAGACAAGGGGTGCGTGTAGCCACCCAGCTACTGGCGGGCAGGCTAATGAGTAAATGTCGGGACGACAAAGTGCCAACATCTATAATTGTGTTGGTAGAGCAGTGCATGGAGGGGGTCCAGTTCAACTGGGTGTAGTTCCTTTGTGACGAGTTTTTAACAAACTATAGAGAGGCCCAGGAGTAGGGTAAGACCTTCCACTATGCGTGGTTGCTGTTATCCATCTTGTTGGTTGTAGGAGAGCTGCCGGAAGATAGCTAGTTTCCCATCGTTGAGGGTGACCTACCCGAAGCCGCAAGGTACACCTCTCTCTGGCAAATGAAAGACGTGACGATGATTCACTAGATCAAGGTGTTTTGGGTGTTCGTAGAGGCGAGCATACAAACATGGATCAACCGCCAACTGCGCTTGTCCCCTACAATCCATAACAGATTACAGAGCATGACAGAGTTCAAGGTGGATATGAATAACCTATATATTCGTGCGTGTATATATCTTGCATGAACATGGGTGAAGCTCCAATTCATCACAATGCATGATGTGATATTTATGGTAATGGAGTCCTGTCTTGCGGAGTGGCACACCCCGGACTTGGAAAAAATGGAAAAGATCATAGCACAACAGCGAAAGAAGGAAACCAAGCTATGCATCGCGTAGCTGGTGGAGAGAAAGCACCAAGAACAAGAAGCAACCACGTAGTGGAAGGCGGCTGAGGTAGCAGTGACAGGACAGACGGCAGAGACCACAACCGCGCCCACTAAAGAGACTGAAGAAGGCCAGGAAATGTCCACGAAGCAGGACATACAGTGGGAGGCTGAGACAGAGGAATGCACGGACCCGGCACCAAAATCGACCCAACTCAAGAGGCCGCGCGTCCCTGAGAATCCAACCTTGTGGAAAAATACAAAGGCATCAAAGACCTCAACCGACCCAATCCAGCTCACCAAGGGAGACCTCATTGACACTAACAAAATAGTTTGCGATGTCACTAAGGATGCTCTTCAAGAATTAATGACAGAGAAGACAACTGTGTTGGGGGTGCTCAGAGCACAGTTGCAGGCATTACAGGTGTGACCCCTAGGAATGATGACAGTACACGTTGCGGCAGGAATATACAAAGCCGAGCAGATGTTGCGCACTTGCTCAGTGAACACTTTGGTGTTACCAGTAGACACAGTCTTAGCCACAGTCGAGGGTAATAGGGTCACAAAAAGTCAAATGAAGGGCTAGTGGTTGAACTTGGCCGCCCTTCCCAGGGAAGCCCTATACTAGCTACAGGATGGGGTAACCGCTGAGCTCCATCCGAGGGAAGGCCGCACCCTCCAAGTCCTAAGCGAGCAAAAGGGAAATATCAAACAACTCAGCCTCTAGCGTAATGACATGGTTGCACAGACTCAGGGATTGGAGCAGGCCATGGAGGAGGCCTGCAACAACATACTGGAGTTGGCTGTCCCAACGGAACTCCCAACAGCAGAGAAGATTCACCAAATGGTGGCTGGAGTCTACAAGGCCCAGGAAGTGGCAGCGAAGGTTCAATTGGAGCTAAACCTACAAATCGTTGAGCTGTGGCTGAAGGCACAACCCTCTACACCCCCAAAAGTCAGATAGCAACACCACTGCACCATTCAATCGGGGTTGGAAGCAATAGAGCATGTTGTATATGACTGCATAGGATTGTTGGATTAGTCCCTCTTCACGCTCACCCCACTGCAGGAAGATCCAACCATACAGCGTCTGGAGATAGAAGCATGTCAGTTAAATCAGGCATATGAAAATATCAGGGGGACCGCAAAGACGGTTGCCTTTACTCAGCAACTTACTCGGAAATGGAACCATTTGTTAGATTGGTGGGGCCTGAACCAGGTTCAGAAGTGATTTAGCCAAACAAATCCCAAAACTACTGGCCCTTTCGGCAACAGTCTATGGTGTGTGGACTGAGGTGTCACCCGAAGTAGTATGGGATGGTGTTGGAACCAAGTTTCCGTACCCTAGGGATGTCTTGATGAAGTTTGGGAAGTTCGCGAACCGATCCTGCATGCTTGCGCTGCTCCGTGCAACCATCTGTCCTTCATGACTTGTGCAACTACTTCCGCATAGCTCTATAAAGGGCGCGAAGAGGTGTTGTCTAGATCTTTTATCCTTACTTTGGTTTCATTATAGATATTAACTTAATTACGTGAGCCCAATATTCTCATTAACATTCAACATTTATAACCAGTGCACGCAATCATAAATTGTAAAGAGATGCATAAATATCATAGAAATAATAAACACATAGAATTCTAGAATCAACTTATCTTTTATTAATCCTCTATTCAAGTACAATCCCAACTCCACCCTATGCACTCAGCTGCAGTGGTCTGCGCACATAGCTACGGACTCTACCAGGCCTCTGCGCACTCAGCTACACAGCCTCTTACTACTACTACAACCCAAGACTCGGACTTACAGACTCAGAGCGAATTCCTCCTTCAAAAACCCATATTACTTTTTCAAGCTAAGACTATCTTTTACCCTTAGAGCCTCACTCTATTTATACAATCCCATGGTCCACGGACCATGGGTAGGCCGACACATTCTATATTAAATTACATTATTTTAGGGTGGACAACGCTAGACTCTCATGCTCCACACCCGTTTTTTGCGGACTCTTTACATTACATTGACCAAAACTCGGGCTTTAAGCCCCAAAAACATGCTATGGGGGGGTCCGCTGCCCAACACGCACACAGAAAAAGAAGAAAAAATTGTTATGTCTCTAAAATTGACCAGAGTTCCAGGGAGACAGTATGACCTAAATCAGGTTGCTAAAGACTTTAACGCTATGGTTAAATTCAAACAGTTTTCTCATGAAGAGGATGCCTCTGATGATCTTTTTAAGGAGAAGAAACATTTGCACAGGTCCTACATTCATCATCATTATAGTTAAGCCCGAAAGATATTAATTCTTTTCATGTATATAGGAATAAGAGACTGTTAAAGGTCCCATTGGACCTATTACATATTAAACCAATAAGAGAACCAACTCCTAGCATAATCTTGGAGGGAAGTTCAAAAGAAATTTCTAATGAAGAAACCCAAGAGAAGTCGACTCACGAGTCAGAACACTCTAGAAAGCAATCTCAGAATGGAGGAGGAAATACAAGTAAAGATTCTGAGAAAGATACAGCTATAAGTATTGAGGAAATAAGCAAATAGGCCTTGGAAAAGAAGAAGGAAGAGGTTGCTTCCACTTGAGTTCAATCAGGGAAGGTTCCAGTCATTGACCTAGATAAGGAATGCGAGAAATTCAATAAGAATCTCCAAATGAGTACTGAGGAAACATATAATTTCTAGACCCCCGAACAGACTCAGCACAAAGAAAATCTAGAAATAACAGAGCAAGGGGCTATAGGTACTCGGGATATTGAGGTTATTACTGCTTTTCCTACTTCCAAAATTGTCTTGAGAATTGAAGAGATACCTCCATTAGATATATTCTACGGTCCTACTCATAAGGCTATAGTTAAAAGACAAAGGAAGAGAAGGAAACTAGATGCTATGACTATTACAACTCTAGATAATGAACCAATGGATATTGTGTGTAAGGACACTCTGATTGAACCATTCAAGAATCTCATGAAGTTGTCATAGTTCGTGGGAGCTTATGCCAGAACAAACATCAATAAGAAAACGAAATTTTGAATGATGCTAAAGGAAAAATAACAGAAAATTCTACTCCTTGAACAACAATTAGAACAAGAAAAAACTAATCAACAAGTAGAACAATAGGTAGCTTAGCTTCAGAGGGAATTCAAGCATATGAGGTTACAACACTAGGCCATCTTATCAAAAAAGGATTAAAAAATTTTTTCAAATGCAATCCATGGTGGATAAATTCAAAGGTAACCCGCAAACTGATGAATTCATCAAAGAAGCGATCAAGCTCAATTCCCTATTAATTCAGTAGGAACAATGTTCTGCCATAAAATCTCGCAGATCAATCCTTACTGTAAGACCAATGATAAATTAACAAACCAAGTAATTGATATGAGGTTTGAATATGAAGTGATCCATTAAAATATTTCTGAATTTATCACCTGCAATATTCAAAAGAGGGAAGAAAGGCTAACCTACCAAAAATAGAGGAATCTAACAAAGATATTATGTTTACAAATTGGGATTCATGGTTGAAATAGGTAGAAAGGGCGATAGAATTAGCAGCAGGAGAAACAAGCAGTATAATAGAAGCTGTTAATGAAAACCTCCATAGTTCCAACCTTGTCAAAGAGTGCATACTGGAGTTTCTACCAAATTTCAAACAACAAGAGCATCAGTGGAAATAGACAGTGTAGGTAAAGGAAGAAGCAATTAAAAAGCTAACCAAACTGGATTGGGAGACATATTGGTAGTTCCTAGTAAAACCACACATCCAATTGATGACTCTGTAGTGTTTAACAACCTCTACACAAAATATGGTGCCAACTTTGTTAGATGCCATACTTTTTTGGGCAGTTAAAATCCACAATCAGCCAGCTGCCTCAGCTGAAGCCAAGGATCGACATTTTCAACCTCAGAGATCAAGTTAGCCAATTAACTTAGTTCAAGTTCAAAGGAGCTAGTCATTAGTTTAATTCTATTTTTAGTTTTATTTTTTCCCACTCTAAGGAAGGTTTTTTGAAACCTCCCCAGGTATTTTTGTAATAATCTATTTTTGAGGCATGTATTTTACTATTTAAAACCCTCTCATGCATTTAGAGAGGAGTCCAAAATTTTATCAAAAACACTTTTCAAGACATTACACTTTTGTATTTTTGGGAAGGTTTTGATGAAATTAATGGAAGATGATCTATTTTTCTTTTGAATATCAAGCATGCTATACTAAAATTACACTTCTATACTCTTAGAGTGTATTGGATTGGATGAAATTGGGTCAATATTGTTGAGCACATGAGAATGACCTATCATATATGTTACTTTTATCGTATGATTATGTTTTATTTACATATTAGCAATACTCTTTCTCTCAATTGTCTTACTTATGAAAATCTGAATTATAGTTATGCATTATTGCACTTTTGTATGATGTTTTAGCTCTGATTTTGTTTTGAATACATCAACAATTTCTATATGCGGTATAGTTTTCTCAATTTTTTTGTCTAACCATTTATCCAAAACAATTATCGATAAACGATTTAATTTCTTTTGGCAATTGAATGATCTTTATTACCAATTGCTTTAAGACATCATTGTAGATCGCATATCTTATTTTATTCCTGGCCATATTTATAATTAGATAATGTTAGATTAATATATATGCTTGTGTTTATTATTTAGATTAGATTATATTTAGTTGAATCATTCCCCGTTACATATTATATCATCCCATCAACATTATCAAATCAATCCTCACTGGGAAAATGGTCCCATTATCCCCAGTAGGAGCCACTATAGTAAACGGAAAAGGAGCTAATTTCAAGGTCCAGACCAGGTGGTTATCCCCCATGTTGTCTCAACGAATTTCGAGGCTTCAATATTTTGGCACTAGGAGGGGCAGACTATGAATGGAAAGTAAATCTAAATTAGAAAGCCATCCTAAGAGTAAAACTCCCTCACCCTCTCCTCCGACTTCTCGGTCACATTCTAAATCCCCAAATCCTAGATGTGAATTTGTGAAAAAATCTTTACAATCCACTATTGTTTTTCCAAGGAAATCAGATCAACCTTCTTCTACAAAAACTCCCAAAGTTTAGTATTTAATTCATAAATTTCAAGGGATTTCTCTGTCTCAAGAAGAATCTGAATTATCTCAAGCTAGTGTTTCTTCACATTTTCCTTCCTCTTAAAGGTTAACCAGATCACATAGTGAAAAATTTGGAATCTCTCCATTTGAATTTCCTCTACCTCACTGTTATGAAACCAACTCACAAAAAGATAGAAAAGATAGATCAACGCCTTATAAATAAGCGTCTTCAAGGGGGAAACCTCCTTTACATTACACAAATGAACAATTCTTAGATGATACAAATGACAAGACCTCCTTTCTATATATAGGATTCTAAGGGGTCATAATATAATTAGAGCCGACATAACAATAATAATGTAAGGGCTCCATAATAACAATAGTGGGCTTCTATGGGGCATAATAATAACAATATGGGGACTACATGGGCACAACAATATAATAAGGGGGTTGTACTAATAACAATAAGGGGTTACACTAGAAGTATAGGGACCTAACATGCCCCTCTCCTTCAAAAAGTGTTGTCCTCAATGCTTGAGTAGTTCTTGATGCTTCTGTATAAAATTATCATCCTTCCATTTGGAATCCTCAGCGGGTAAGTTATTCCACTTGATGAGATACTCTGAAATTGATTGATTTCGTAGTTGTCGACTTCTCGGTTCTGTGAATGCTTCAAGTTCAAATATGAATTTTCCTTGTCAAGTTTTGGTAATATTGTTGGAACTGGGATCTTCGACAACTTTTGAATGAGTTCCCACCTTGCTTCGCCATTATTCCATTCATCCCTTGCTTTGTTTATCAAATTTGGTTGGATAATTATACCAACCTCTAGCATTTCTGCAACCATATGTTCAATTTCACTCCTTTGGGCATATGGATATCTATAAGGCCTGATGTTTGGAGGAACACTTCCTGGAATCAAATGAATATCATGATCATGATCACGAATGCATGGGATACCTTTGGGAGTTTCAAATACCTTGGAATTATTGTCTAAGACTTTTTGGAGATCTAGAGAAATAGATGATTTCGATGTGGGAACCATTAGCGAACATAATTGTGGAATTATGCCTTGTTGTTCTTTCTTTAGAAGCTTTGTCATTCTGTTAGAGCTGATTATCTTTCCCGGTTTCCTTGTGACACCACTTAATTCAACTTCCTTTCCTTTCGAATAAAATTTCATGAAAAGTTCTTGAAAATTAAAATCTATTGTACCCAAGGATTATAGTCATTGGCTCCTAGTACAACATCAGTACTACCCATTGGAACAGAAAGCATTGGGCTATTTATACATATTCTATTGGCATTATGATACAGGTGTTGTCCTTGATGGCAACTTACTAAGATGACAGATCATAGTTCAGTCTCACAGAGTGAAGAAAAAGAGATATACGAAGGTTTCACTTGATAAAGCCACGTATACACGCAGGTTAGCCAACCAAAAGGTGCGTATACGTATACACGCACTTTCATGCAAGGAAAGGAGAGTACATTTGGTTTTGGTCCGTGGTATTTGGACCATGGTATTGTGATCCATGGTATTAGTCCAAGGTATCTTGTCCGACGTGTTGAACTCAGGTATTTGGTCCAATGTATTGGTTCTAAGTGGTTTTGGACCATGGTATTGAGTAAGGCCTAAGACTATAAAAGGAGGAGAAGATCATTAGGCAAAGGCACACAGAAAGTCTTGAATATCTGATGAAGTATGAGATCCAGTATACAGGTTATGGGTTCATGATGCTTTGCTTGATCTGAGCCAAGGAGGAATCTCAGCGGTTGATGGAGAACAAGATCTAAGGATAGATCGGGATCTAATGGCTTGAAATGAATCATCTCTATACGGTTTGATCATGCTTATTCTAGATCTGTATACTGACGCATGTAATGTTCTATAAATATTATGATCTGGGTATAACTCAAGTTTGGAATAGCTACAAATCATGAATGAATATTTATAGATGTATACGCTAGTTGACTTCGATAAAAGCGCTTACATACACAGGTTAGATACATCTGAATAGCGTATACCATATACAATATGATGTTTGAAGTTAAAGGTGGTTCTAGTTGTTGATGCAAGTCTAAGTTCTGGTGATTGTTTACTGGTGTTAGTATTCTACATATCTAGATTGGTTGATTTTGTTTAGCTTCAGTGTTGATGGATGAGATCTAACAATGGATCGGTATCATAATGACTTATCTTTATACGATTTGATGGACTAGATTTGGTTGCTAACACATGTATTATCCTTGTATATGTAATGATCTGGGTATGTCTAAATTTAGGAAGTGCAACAAAGTTAAAAGTTAGTTGTATAAGTGGTCGTTGATGAGTCACAAATCTCTATTTAATAAATAAGGCCTTCTCTTATTGAGGGATAATCAAAGTGCCATTCTTCAACCATGACATAAAAACATAGCTTAAAAGGTTTTGATAGAGGAATATGGGAGAAATTAGAGAATAGATGTCCTCCCTGAATATTAAATTATCTAATAGGATCAAAAACATATAAAAGAACCTCTATATTGAACATAAATACAACCAGGTATAGCATAGAAGTAACAATCTAATGATTTTTGGGTGACCAATTAAATAGATTGTTCAATATTTGACTCAGTATAGAAAATAACATTGCATTAGGGACATTAGGGAGGTTGATACTCATCTTGGCCCTTCCTCGTGTCCTATACTACCTCAGATATATGCATAAAATATTATGTAATCACACGTAGCATTCACATGTACACATTTTTTGTCATTAAACCGAAGCCAAGAACCCTTGAATTAAATCATTGTAATATCCTGGTTTAGAAAAATATGAGGGTGCCTTTTACAATTAAAATAAAAGTATATATAGATAATTACACTCCTGAATCTATTTCAGGATTTTGGGAATACAAATATTAACAATGCACTAGAAATAGTATCTAATTTATTACAAACTTTCTGGAAATAAAATCAATTAAAGTCTAAAAATAAAACTAAATATAAAATGGCTACAACATGTCTCAAATGGTTGAAAATGGAACCAAATTAATTTGAAATAGGAATGTTCTACAAATTATCCTTCGACTGACAGTGATTTTGGGCATGAGAATATGGGATTAACTCTTTTTCACTGATATCCTACCTTGACAACCTATTCCACATTTAACTGACTGCTACCACATCCACTAGATTTCATGTTCTTGAACTGATCCTTGAATCTTGAATAAACCTTCTAACTATTTAAAATTCTTTTTGGATATGCTAAATTGATCCTTGAATGATAATATTTTGTTAAAGAATCTGGTATTTCATATTGTGTCTTGGAATACTATGTTATTGCCAGATATTTCTTAAATCTTTAATACTCCCTGAAGACATTCAGAAAATCCCTAAAAAATTGAATTTAATCCCCAATTGCTAATCATCAATATATGATTTATTTTCCACCCTTCTTTGAACGTCCACACTCGTAAATATATGCAACTTCTTTTGATAGATATATTACAAGTCTTTAATTATACTTTTATGGAGACATTCCTTTATATCTCCTACAAGAATTTCCAATTGAAGTTGTTTCCCGTAGAAAAATTCAGGATTTTTTCACATAACCCTATAAATCATATCATATAATCTGTAAAACATGATATGGTTTGATCTAAAACCATATTTCATTTAGACCAAGAAGGGAACAACCCTAATTTTCCAAGTTTTTGATTCTAACACTGCTTCAAAAATTGTCTTTCATTGCAATTTTTAGTATCATTTCTATAATTTCCAACCTCTGCTCTTGATTGGATTTGAAAAGAAAAAACCTAGCTCTGTAATCTTGTTAATTCTCTCAAAAAAATGCGCACTCCTTTCTGAGTACTTCTCATTATTATTCACTTCTAAAGATACATCCACTTTATTGCCATAGAGCTCCCATTTGAATACCCAACACACCTATAAACATGGTCATTATTGTCATTAGCAAGATGAATTGAAGGATTCAATATTTTGCAGTGAATGTTTCATCATTGAATCAAGTAAATGCCATTTCAATTCAACAATTATCAATAATCATGCATCAATGGTAAATTGTTCCTTGAGACTTGAGAATTCTCTTCTTTTGAGTTTTTGAACCCATCCATGTGCATCCTAGAAAATTGGCATGATCCCATGTACCTTATACTCTTTTTCCAAATTAACAAAAGGGTTGTTGGAATTGTTATGCCAAATGTATTATTGTCATATCTTCATTATGAATTCCAATTGGTCACATATGACCTTGATACACCATCTTGTACACCATGAATGTGTTCCACCTCAGAGGAAAAATATGATTTATGGTCATTAGATATATCTGATAAACCAACCCAATCCATTAACACATAATTTACACATATATATCCTTTGATAGATATGCAACCTGCTTATCTGAAAAGCCAACCATTTTGTTTCCTTTCTAAACAATATTTAGCCTCCATCTATAGCCATAACAACTGCAATGTTTATGTTGTTATTCGCTTTTCTGTATCAATTTTCTAATCTAGCATTCTGATTGTATTTGATAATCATTGAAATGAATTTTTTCTTGAAATCGAAGAACACAATACCATAAAAAAAATTTAACTCTCCACATATGTTGTCTTCTTATTATTTAGAGTATTTCATATATTTCTTGTCTTTCACCCTTACGCATTCCCAAATTTCACTTTAACATTGAGTATCCAGAGCGTTTTCCAATTCTTTCACTTTCACCTTGTCTATGAATGGTTTTGAAAATCATCTTTAGTTAGTGTTGACGGTGCTATACCCGCCAACATCAGAGGATCTCCCTGGTATGTAGTCCCAACTAGAACTCACGCTGTTTGGTGTAGGAGTCCCATCTGGTATGATGCACTGGTTGCCATTATCTTAAAGATATGCCTTAGTTCTTGCTTGTCAACATGTGAGAGTGGTCTGCTTTGTCTTTGAAAAACGAGGTTCACGTGCCTGGTGAGTGTTAGTGTTACTTATGTCAAGGTTCTTTCACAACAGAGGGAGAGGGTGGGAGTGAATCTCTAGTCGAAAGGGAGGAAGTCCCAACTCTGTCAGAGACACACAACACAACAGGACATGCACAACTTCCAAAAGAGAAATCCATGTGAATGCAACAGTCACAACACATAAAGGAAGATAGAATGTACAACACCCAGTGGTGTAGTCTGCACAAGTGCGACAGTCATTATAGAAAGTTTACGTAAAAGGTTCTGTTTGATGTTCTGGGAGGTAACCAACACGATAGGACATAGTTAACAACTTATACAACACATTTTCATAAATATATGCATTAGAATAGTTGAATGAGTTCAATTTTTTAACACAGGTTAAAGCAACATGTATTACAAGTGTTCAGTATTAATTCTTACAAACCGTTACAACACGTGTGAAAACGTTCTGGCCTGTGAGCAAGCTTCTGAATTAAGCGAAATTTACAAGACACGTCGGTACACAATCCATCGCTAACCCTTTGGGCATGGTGTTGGAGCCACTACTCACTCCTCAAAAAAAATATTACAGACTCTGAAGGCTATGTGGGAAGAGCCAAGTTGAAAAAAATTCCTTTACATGTACAAATGAGGGGGTATTTATAGCAAAGGGTGAAACTGGCCCTTATGACTGTTTGACTTCCCTCATGACTGTTTGACTTTCATGACTTTTCAGATTACATGACTCTTCAGATTACAAGTGGGTCTCTTGGACTTCCATGTTACATTACATTGATTGAAAACAATATGGCCCATAGTAATGATATGGCCGACATGACTCATGACACGACTCATCATTATAGTGCTGGCATGTTCATGCTGTTGCTGGTGTGCATGTCGAGTTGCAGTGTTGTTGAGTGATAGACGCCCTCTTAGTGTATCACAACTTCACCTCCACATGGAAAGGTGTGTTGAGTCCTCGATGGTCATTGGGTTCACTTGATGTTGCATGTGCATATTTCTCTTCGGTTGTACTTTGGCATGCTTGACATGTCTGTCTGTTTGCAAAAATATCTCCTCTCATGTCCATTCGTCCATCCGTCCGCAAACACATCCTTCCATAGTCATCCATTCATGAATACATCTACTTGCATGTATCATTTGTTCATTTGTTCGCGAAAACATGTCCTTGCACCAATCATATGTTCGTCTGTTCAGGAACACATCCTTTTGCATGTACTCTCCTTTTTCATCCCATCTGTCGTCGCATCATGTTTATTCATGTACCTGTATCTGCAGTCACTCATGATGAGATGACATCAAATCCATAAACCTCCTAGTCTACCATGATGCACGGTCATTCACTTTCGGGTGCAGGTGACCGGGAGAGAGGACAAGGTTATAAAACTGTGTGAGGCAAGTTTCAAGATGGGATGTGAGCTCCGAGCACTACTGGTGAAAATTGTGTAGAGGTCACTAGGGGACTGAGATGGGAAATCCGAATCAGCAGTGACTGTCCACTGGATTTGGCTCGGATGGAGGGAAGATTTGTGCAATTTATGGAGGGACGTAGTTCGGGAAGTAGAGGGTCTTGGCAGCAAAAACTGCATAATTTTTGGAGGAAGTTGATTGCGGGCTTTAGGAGTCTTGGCAGCAAAAATTGCACAATTCTTGGAGGGAGCTAGTAGCAGGCTACGAGAAGTCTTGGCAGCAAAAACTGTGCAATTCTTGGACGGAGCTGGTAGTGGGCTACACGGTCACTGGAGACAAAAACTGCGCAATTGTTGGGAGGCTAACTTGCTGAACACCTGTGCCTAATTTCTGAGTTGAGCAGGATGTTGGGCTACTGAGGGGTTTACTCATGAATTCTGCGCAATTATCCAGGTGAGCAGTCGACCGGTTGTCTGGGTGGCTGGCTGGAAAAAGTGCACAATTTATATAAGGATACAGGGACGGGAACTCGGTGTCTATCTAGCCTGTCTACATAATTTTCTCAGTCAGCAGAGTGGGCAAGGTCTACAGTTTTTGCGCAATTTTTTAGGGGAGTTAGTCCCAGGTGACTACCCGGTCAAAATCTTCGGTTGACCAGCAGGAGAGTTGGTTGATTTTCTTGCGGGTAACACAAATTGAGATGGCTTGCTGAGAAACTTCTGCACTTTTCTAGATGATAGTTTTGTTATCGGGAATAGTGTCCACTCGGATACTTCTATTCCCACTAAGACTGGTAGCTATCTTAGAAACAAACAAGTAAAGTCTACTTTCGCTTTCCTTTATGAAAATGGATAGGAGCGGAACAAAGGAGACCAACCTTAGTCTTGCGCTTGATTTCCTCTCCTTCCTGATAGAGCTTTGCCGCTTCTTCTTCATCTGCCCAGCTTCAAAGAGCACCTATGCAATCATAGCAACATACTACTATCGAAGAACAAAGATCTATATTCATAAATAACACAGGACCAGATGTGTGTTAACCATACAAATGCATATATAAACAAACATACAAGAATATGGAGGAAAACTTGAATAGCTTTATTAAGATGAAAAGTAGCAAGAGGATTACAACCATATGTTCTGACCCAGCATCATCCTCCAGCAAGAAAGCCCTTCTTCACCTCAGGTAAAGCTTAGATCACCCACATTGAATATACACAGAAAAACAATAGCACTTCTCTACAATTACAAAATTCCAACCTCTGGCCTTTTTGTGATGAGGGATCCATATATAGATGTTGTAGGAGTGAGTCATCTTTCTGGGGTCTTGATTATGTCCTCTTTTGATGTTCCTGTTCACTTGGAGAATGATGATCTCTTACACATCCTGGTGAAAACAGAGAGCAGTGTCGAGTGGTGAAGTTTCTGAAGATTCCATGATCTTCCACTTCACAATTTTTCCCTGCCATTTGTCCATTCCGACCATCGCATGCCTACAGAGGAGCCATTCAGTATGCATCACCCCTATACATGGGCAGGGTGATATGCACGTACCTTTGCACTGGGTTTTCAGTATGGTCCAGTTTTGCCCATTTATGAGCAGTTTTTTTAGTGAGAACTTCTGGGAGATGATGTAATCAGCTGACCTTGTTCCTTTAGGTAGTGAAGCAACACTTTTAGGGACTTAGGAGCCCTCAGTTTATGGACATTTATGATTGGGGTTGTAGTGCCCAAAAATGTCTATAACAAGTTTGTTCGGGCGATTTTAGGATTGTGTAGTGTAGGATGCCTAGGAGATAGTGTTGTAGTGTTTTCTTCTCAAAGGTGTAAGAAAAGAAATCACCTAAGAGTGTGCATGACAAATAGCCTCAACAATATAAATGGCTGCTAAACATTGTAGATCTGCAACAACTGATAGAAGCAAAACCTGCCAAAGTCTTGATTTATACCACAATCATAGTTAAACAACAAAATGAAACAATAATAATAACTCCAATAATCCAATGGAAACCAGATATACAAAGAATATATCTTATTATAACACTTGTGAAGGGAATAAATAAATGTTACCAGTCGCCCTCTATGTGATGGGTTCTTGGCTATCCACAAACATCTTCATCTTGTGTAGAGTCTCTCTCCTCTATAATGTGTAAACCCAACAAATAAAATGTTTGAGCTCAATGGGAACTCAAAATGGAAAACAAATGGTGTGCGACAATGATAATAATGAGAGTTACAACTGTGAGTGCAGCAATGAAAATAATCAAAAGTGAATAATGAATGGAAAACCCTTGTATTTATAACAAAATATTGAGTTATCCTTGAATAATGAGCAATAATAAAATATTATTAACCCCATTCTTGGAATAACCAGTTGGAATATTTTAGTATGTCCAGTTAGGAGGGAAAAAGTATTTAAACTTTTATTTAGAAATAATAAATAAATAAATGATTTATTTATCATCTCAAGAAATTGGTTAAGGAATAATTAAAAAATAATGATTTATTTAATTATTCCTCATGGATTTAGTCAAACTTGACAAAGAATAATAATTAATTAGTGATTAATTAATTATTCCTAGAAGATAATTAAACAAATAGTGATTTATTTAATTATTCTTAATGGGTTTACTTATAAATTACTTAACAAATGTGGTTTATTAAGTAATTTCTCATAGTGAGAGCAACTTTACTATGGTAAAATTGGTTTTGCGTGGTGTACTTCAATCCATCTAGTAAATTAGGCTAGATGATCATTTTTTTGGTGATAACGGATTTCCCCTCAACGTATGAGTGTTAGGATCAAAATGTATGACCAAAGTACATTGTAAAGATACAATCACTAGATAACAAAGTGGAGAGAGAGAGAGAGAGAGAGAGAGAGAGAGAGAGAGAGAGCTAAAGCAAAAGAGGATGGGGACAGAGGGAGAGAGACCAATGCAATTAACCTTTCATGTTGTGGTACCAGTTCTTAGTGAGGTGGGGGAGGCATACATATACCTGTCGAGATAACTTAGTAAAAAAATATTGACGCACCCATAAACATAAAATTGAGCAACGAAGTACATGCTGAATGGTACATGACACACTGTCATAACTGAGCCATAAAATAATAAAATGTGTCCCATATACATAATGCACCTAGAAAAACATGAGCCATGACTAAATATAATAATATGTGAGTACATGATATATAATGCCCCTTCCCTTAAAAAAATGGGTGGAAGGGATGTTAGAACAATTGAAGAAGCCTTGCTGAACAGGGAAAGGTTCTACAAAACTGAATGGATCATTTGAAGGAGACATGCACGCTATGGACACTATGATCGGTAGGAAAAAACCCCATCAAATCTGTGGAACTGCATATGAGGTTGTAAAATAGTATGAAGGCATCCGAGCATGTTGGGGACTACCTGAAGGGCCACCCCCTCATGAGGTCTGAATCATCTCACACACACTCGAGAATCACTGGTACAATCTGCTACATCACTAGACCATCTAGTGTATGAATCACGAACATGAAACAACCAAGTCAAAGGGAAATGATGAGTCCCTTTTCTTTATCCGAGGCACTGGCCAAGAATGAAAGCTAGAACTAAGATACACAACCCTCTAGGCCATTCTTCTGGAATAAATGAGCTAATGTCAACAAAATAGGGCCTCGATAGGTGAGGCAATGAGGATCCTCAACTAAGGCATGAGGGAAAATAACAATGTGACTGATGGAATACCACCAAGGACTATGGAGAAAATGGGACTGAGGGACAAACAAATGACTTCCCTTGTCAAAGCATAAAGTACATGGTTGACCTGACAATGACTAACTTAACTCTGGAGGGGATGGGTGACAGTACGACTGGAGGCCAAAATGGGCAATATAGGATGAACGATATGCAAAGATGGATGGAATACTATGACATGATATAATGGGATGTGAAACAACTCCATGGATGTAAAGGTGACTCATCGCAGATGCTCTGAATAAGGGTGATCGATGATGTTGCCACCCAAAATAGGCCCGGTGGGGACCATGAAAACATGAGCGACTAATGGTTACTCATGATCAAAACCGACACATGGGGCAACCAATATTAAGGGAAGGTGGTCCTTAAGGCACACGTGTCGTATATTAAGAAATTCATTTTTAAGAGGCGACAAAGTGACCCTTATTGGAAAAATGGCTTTCGAGTGAAGTGTCAAATCATAAAAAACGAAGAGAGACCCATTATAGTAATAGGTGAGATATTTCCAATGGTTCTAAGAGTTCATCAAATGAAGCTATGCTTTACTCACAATGTGCAACATAAAAACTGTGGGTTTTCCTAGAAAAGGGGTATTTCCCTCCAATTTAATTCATTTTCTAAGTGAGTTGTGGTGAATTTGGAGTGGAGGAGGAGGCCCTAAATCTTGTGGATATCGTAGCAGAAAACTCGACCATCAGAATTAGGATTTCAACTTTCAGGAAAGTGGCCTTACTTGTCTAAAGATGGCCTTAATGCTTCTTGGAACGATGATTCCTAGTGAAGAATTAAGGGAAGAGGAAAATGAGAATGAACTACTAGAGGAGGTCTAGAATCATGCTCACCCAATAAGTCAAACATGGGGACTATGTGCACATAGAGTAGAATATTTGAAGATATGGTATCAAACATCTATGATATGTGATATGCATATGGATCACTGGAGAGGTCGGTAGGACAAACTATCCAAGGAATGGGAGGATAATCGACCATACCTAGATCCAGTGGGATCTGGGCCAAGAATTATGTCAATCAATTAAGAAGATGGCCAAGGGAAAACCATCAATGCCCCCAAGCATGGGATACTGCCCACAAACATAGGTGATGGAGGGGACTGATCTGGTATGCAAAGGTGGGAATGATGCCCCCTAGCACCATTGTGTTCCGAGTGATCTAAAAAGGGATTCAAGCATCTCGACCCAACTTGGCATGAGATCCTCCAAAGGATGATAAGGTGATGTAGGGGCCTATGTGCCCCCCAGTATGTTATGGGAATACTGGATGTATTTAGAGTGGTGGACTCCAAACACTTATATGTTTTATGTGATACATAATATGATTATGCATTTTTATATGACGATGATGGTTCACCATGTGTTGTGTTTTATGGTTACCTTCTGTGGTATATATGTGATAAATTCCAATCTAGAATGTTATTTGCAATGGTATCTACATATTTATTTTGGGCTCTAGGAACATGACTGAAAGTAATGGTTTCAAATTCACGTACCAATAGCTTAACTCATAGATATTTTCTAAATAGGACTTGGTTATGCACATGATACACACCATTCAATTGCATGACAGGCAAGGAATCTAAACAAACATGAAGATGAAGGATGCAATGAGCGAGGGAATCGACTAACAAACCTATCACTGCATCATATTCAACCTAGTTATTGGTGGTATATCCAATGCACATGCTGTTCGAAAGGACTAACATATGCAAGGAGATAAAAATGGCCCAGGCTGTCGAGGCTCGATTCCTAGAGAAGTGACTCGCACCATCGACATGACCAATATATGACGTGAATGATGGATCCATCTGAAAGGTGCAAAAGACAATAGATGAGATGATGTAGCCTACCTAACTTCATGACAGAAATAAAGACATGCAAATCATAGTGATATGCTATGAGAAACATTTCTTGAGGTATAGTGCATTGGGAGAATTAGGAAGGAAATGGCCTTCAGAATCCTCCAAAAGATATGGCCCCTTGCCTAAGTGCAAGGGTAATCAGGGGTAGAAATAACTTCCATGATGTCCTCATCATAATGGAAGATGGGCGGACGGGAGGAAGGCTGACTACATGATGCGGCAGAGGTACCTGGTGCATCAACTTGAGAAACAATGTTCACATACGCATCATCTTGAATGGTAGATGACGAGATAGTAGATGGAGGATCTATGGATGTTGAGCCCTGGGATTCTGTCGAAAGAGGTTCGATAGAAGCATGCGTAGAAACCTCAGAAAGTTTTTCCTGCGAGGAACTCAAGGATGAAGATAGGTAAAGGATATTGATCATGGATTCCATCACCTCGACATCAGGGGGAGGGACCACGATAGTGGGACCAGAGTTCCCCTGTTTTGGTTTACTAGTGGTACCAGAATGCATGGTAGAGGCGCAGGTGATCCACTACGAGTGGTCTCGTATTCGCGAAGTGCCTCAAGGCAATCATGAAATTCGTCAATATGAGGGAAACAATAGGATTTACTCAAACTTGAAAAATAATACTGATTAATTACTGATTAATTAATTATCCTTAGAGAAAAATAAGATAATTAATGATTTATTTGTTTATTTTTCATAACTGGGTCAAATATGACAAGAAATATTAATTAAACAATGGTTTAATTAATTATTCCTAGAAGATAATTAAATAAATGGTGATTTATTTAATTATTCTTCATGGGTTTTGTTGTAGCATCCATCATCATTTACATTTCATTTTTAATATTATATAAAAAAATCAAATATTTTGTCTTAAAAAATCAAAAGAGAATGTAAAAGTGTGAAAGCATCTATTTATTTTATATTATTAATAACATTCAAATCCATATAAGGTGGTGCCCCAACCCATATATTAAAGATCGAGTGGTATCATAGGATATAAGAAATCACAAGCTCGAGAAGTGGGTAAAGTGCTCTGTGGGGAACAATGAGCACGAGTTATAACTTAGGCTCAAACCCCGCAATTGACCATGACGTCAAGGTGTTTGATTGAGATCAACGGCCTGAGATTTCTGTGGGGGTTCAAGCCCGATGAACCTCCCGTACACTCCCTACCCCTGCAGTGGGCCACCCCCATCGCTTCACTCCATCTCATCTCCTCCACATCATCCACCACCCTCATTCATTACCATCCGCCTCATTCACCGTACCTCATCACCTCATCTACCACTACATTAATTAGTTACATTAATTATTGGTTTTCCCTTCGTTGGATTATCATATATATAAAAGACAAGCAAACCCCCATTGCATTAGTCTTTTGTTTTAGTACTAAGCAACCTTGCATCCAATTTAGCAGTATGAGTCAGCAACCGTCCTGACAACTGTCATCAACAATTGTCACCAACAACTGTCACCATGGCCAAATAATAGTATTGAAAGGAGCCATCATTTTGAACTACTTGAACACAGATTTTATAGACAAGCCTACTTATGGTAGGATTACAGCTTGCAGAATAGCACTAGACAAGTTAGAGGAAGCACCAAAGTAAAATGTACCATTATGGAGAAAGTGCAAGGAATGGATGATAGAGTAGACCAAATATGCATCAACAGGACCACTTACTCAAGCCACAGATTCAAACAATGAGCAACAATCACCAATCATACTCTAATTTCTGTTACTTCTTGTTATCTTATTTTTTTGAGAAGAATGAGGTGTCTTTTACCCTCTAATGTAATATTTTGTAATGACTTTTACTTTAGACAGTTAGAAGGTAGTTGAGCAATTTGACAGTTTTGGTAGTTACCAACTATCCCATGATGTATAAAAAGAGGTAAAATTATAGAAAAAAGGTTTTAATTTTGAAGAACCTGGAGACTATTCTGTTGTATTTTTGATAAATTGATGATTAATGAAAGAATTAGAAGTTTTCCACACATTGTTGGGTATGATTTTGTAATTTCTTTGTTATGTGTCATCATGTTTCTTCTTTTCTTTAAATATGATAATGAAGTTGCAAGCCTTTGTTTACTTATGTGAATGAAGTTAAAATTCCTTAAAAGAGAGCTCCTATATTTAGAGTTCCTACCCCTATATTTCTTCTAAGTTATAGATAATAGTTCTTGTTAAAGACAACATATTATCTTTAACTTCTCAAGGCATTCTTCACACAACATTCATATTCAGCATCACATGGCATTATGAGATTTTCATATAAGCTAAATATTAAGGATTAAAAGTCAGGTCCTTTAGGCCCTTCACATGAGGATACATTATACAAATAAGTGACATGCATAATAAAAATTAATGTCTTAAGAACAATTTCTACGCATCCAGGAAATTGGTTTCTTAAGGGACAACATTAATTGGTGTTATTGCTGGGGATCGAAATCAAGAACATTTTTCCTTGGGTTTTTAATATTTTCCTTTGGTTGTTCAATGAGGAGGAAATATTTGGCTGTATTAAACAAAAAAAAATAACTTTGGCTTCGAAAAGGCCTCACATGAGGTTAGATACCTCACAGCAGAAAGCTCAAGCCCTTTCAGACCCTTTGATATCAACACTTTTTGGTCTGCTATGGCAGGTGTTGATGGATGACTTGGTCTATTTTGGATTCGCCGATGGTGCTAGTCGGCACAGTTGGAATATCGCTTCCGCAGCTTGGGTACTCTACTATCCAACTGGTCAATTGATGGTCTCAAGGGGAGTATGTATTGGTCCCACTTCAAATAATATGGCTGAGTATACTACCGTTATTAATTTACTATCCGAAGAAACTTCTTATGAAATCAATTCGTTGGTAGTCTATCTTGATTCACAATTGATAGTGTCATAATTGAATAACATTTATCAGGTAAGGGATCCATGTTTATATCACCAGTGTTTAAGGGTGAGGTTGTTGCAAAGATCATTTACTTATATTAATTATTTGCACGTTCCAAGATCTCATAATTGGTTAGCTGATTCTATCGCTAATCAAGCATTAGACTAGCACATCAATCATTTATCACAATAAAATCAAGCATCAAAAGGTCGAACTGTATATATATATATATATATATATATATATCATAAAACATCTCGAGTGT
>APFE030417694.1:89655-99838 GCA_000404065.3 Pinus taeda
TAAGAGGACCGTATTTTTAGTTCCGTTTTAACGAGCTTAAAAAGAAAAACTCGGCAATCTTTTCATGTTTTAGGAGTCAGAAAAGAGCATAAAGCTGACTCTAATGTTTTTTCGTTGAAAATGACCGATTTTACCTGAAAAATCCGTTATCCTGAACAAAAACTCACACATTACTCATACCTGTTTAAAATGGGTAAAAATGTCGCAAAAAACACCTTTTCAAAGTGAAACATAAACAAATTTGGAATTTATTTACTTAAAAAACTTATAAAAAGGACTTTTTACCATTCACTTTTACCATTTGATATTTGGTGAGAAAAAAGGGCTTTTGACCAGAAACTTCCCGTGAAGATTGCGGAAAATCTGTCCGTTGGAATCGAACTTCGTCTCGTCCAGGTAATCCACATCATCCTACTCTTCATTTTTATCTGTTTGAAATTGTTTTTTAGGGGTTGATTTTTATTTTTAGGAGGTTTTTAGGTTTCAAAACCCGCGCGCGGGGGCCCGCGGGTTTTCCACAAGGGACCCGCGTACCCCGACTTTTTTGCAATGGGCAAAAAGTCGGGGGTACGCACTTGTCGTGAAGGCAAGGTGTGGACCTCATGCACTATCCCTAACAAGAGAGTGCGTACCCCACGCAAAGGTTTGTAAAAAGCTAACTAACTCAAAAATTACCCAAAGAAATCAATTTTATGTATTCTAATTCGCCTTTTTACTTGGATGTAGGATAAACATCGTGCTTGATTGGCGAGAATGGGAGCATGAGGATGTAGACCTCGCCACGATGAATCATCAACCTTCGATTGATGCATTGAAGGCATGTGGCTTATACAAATTCTGGGCCATACCTGGCATGAGGGCCCAGGTGGATGTTTTGCAGTGGCTGGTTGATAGATGGAGTGTACAGGACCAGTGCTTCTTTATTGGTGCGCACCAGCTCAAAATCGAGCCAGCAGATATATACTTTTTGACTGGTTTTCCCAGGAGGGGTGAACATTTGACTCTATTCAGGGCCAGGGCAAGTGGCCAGTCTGTCGAGAGCCTCCGGCTAGAGTACTGCAATGTCCAGAACCGGGACAAAGGGATAGATATCAAAACCATATCCCGTCCTGAACTCATGGTTATTGGGTTTACAGTTACCAGAATCTACGGTAGTGCAGTGCTACACATAGCCACCAGATCCCAGATGCGAATGGCAGTCGATTGCTTTTGAGGCACCATTTTCAACTGGTGTGATGCTGTGTTGGCCAATTTGAAAGGCCAACTGACCAGGGCCAAAAACGGACAACTAAATACTTTTGGGTATGGTGCTATAGTTGTGAGTTTTGGTCTGGAGAGGGTTCGGATGTTGATCCCACATCACCTCACTGTTGGAGCTGGGCTTCCTCAAGAGCCCAAACTAATGTGATGGGTTGCAGTTATGGCCCGTCATCCTGATGAGGGGACCGAGGTCGTTCGGTTCAAACCTGAGTATTTCCAATGGTTGGAGAACCAAGTTTTTTCTATTCAAGACTTTCCTTATGCTGGGGTTGATTTTTGTGGGGACCCAGACATGGCTCTTCCACCAGGAGAGCAATGGGATGACTCAGGTAAAATCGTTTTCAACATTTTCCTAATTTTATTTTTTTTTGTTTTTATATCGTCTCAAAACTGATAGTAAAAGTTTCAAATGCAGATGTGGGCCCACGGTGACCAGCCGCTCTCCAGCCTTTTGAGAGGAAACAACCAGTTGCACCAGCTCCAGCCCCACAGGACGAATCAGCAGATACTTTGGCCTAGTTGGAGAGCCATCTAGAGCGCCTGACAGGGGACATTCTCGAGACTAGCATAGATGACGTTCCTCGTCGACTTCAGCGCTATGTGATTGGAGTCCCCGGACCTTTTAGGAGGTTCCTTTGTAAGGTGGCCCGTGCAGTGGTTTCGTATCGATATCATCACCAGTGATGGGATGATTGCTTATTGTAGTCTCACATGACATTTTGCTTTTTGTACCTATCATTTTTGCCGATCATAAGGTGTTTTTCAACCTATGATCAAGGATGATGTATTTTTTGACACACTCCTATATATATATGATATCGTTATTACTGGCTTGTCTTGTTAAACATGTTATGGAATGTTTTTAAATTTACTTGTATGATTATTGCACATGTCTACTTAACATTTGAGAAGCAATTGCATCTGCTAATGTATTTTAAAGATCTTGGAATATGCTGATATTCAATATAGTCAAATTCACGTTCCAAGAGATGCACTCTCAAAAATAATCTTAATAAAACTGGATTTCTAATGGCGTATACTCTATTAAGCTGTAATACAACGAGTTCAGAATCTAACCTCACTATAAAACTCCGAATCCCAAATGAAATAGATTCAGATAATAACTCAATCACTGCACTATACTCTGCAATGTTGTTTGTTGTTTGACCGAGGCTTACCCCATGCATAGATACCAACTCGTTAGAGGGCGAATAAATAACCCAAGATACAGAAGAAATATTCTGTGTACTATGATAAGCACCATCAGCGAAACCAATGTACGTTTGGATAGGCGTTGACATCTGCAATATCAAGAGTAAAACCAAGATAAGCAGGAATAACGACGAAAAACACTCTCTAAGCTAAGCACACTCTTAAATCTAAAACACACCAGCTAGAAAAAAAAACTAGCCTAACTAAAAATCTCCACACCTATCCTTAAGCATAATACCTCTTCAGGTAAAGACCATTTCTGGGCTTACCTAAATAGTCCCCGTCAAAGTCTACCAATTCATAGGCCCCTTTTGCTAGCTTTTGCTTGACAACATAGGGACCATGCCACATAGGCACGAATTTTCTAGCACCTAATTTATCATTTGCTTGATCGTACAATAAGACTAGATCTCCTTCCGAAAAATTTCGAGGGGTCACATTTCGATCATACTGGGCTTTAATACGTTTTGCATGAGATTTGATCGCTAATGCAGCATCACGTCGATTCTCATCTAGCTGAGCCAAGTATAACAAACGTCTTTCCTCTTCGAAAGTGGCTGGAAGTAATTTGATGGCCATTCGCAATGACGGGATTTCGCACTCAATGGGTAACACAGCTTCCAGACCATAAACTAGTTGGAAAGGAGTGAATCCTGTTGACGTTTTGACTGAGGTTCGATATGCCCAAAGCACTGAAAATAGCATGTTATGCCAATTCGACCGATGAATCCAAATGATTCGTCAGATCATGATGACAAGGACTTTGTTGATGGCTTCAACCAGACCATTAGCTTGAGGATAATAAGGAGTTGAACTATCATGACGCAAGCTAAGCTGGCCTGTAAGTTCAGTCATCATAACATTTTGAAAATGATGCCCATGATCAGTGATAATCGCTTGTGGAACACCAAACCTAGAAATTATATGATTGAACACGAAAATCGAAGCTTTTCTGCCGTCTGCCTCAAATGTAGGAAACTAATCTACCGCGAGGATGATGTACGCATGCCCCTCGTCCGAGTGAGTGTTACATGTAATAAAATCGATACCCCATTTGGGAAAAGGACCAACGACAATTATAGGGTGAAGAGGAGCAGGTGGAGTGTGCATCTTTCGATCAAAAATTTGGCAGTTGTGGCATTTTCGGACCGCGTTAATACAATCTTTAAACATAGATGGCCAGAAATAGCCAGCGCGCAATATCTTTTGGGCTGTGGCATACCCAGACATATGACCGCCAAACGCTCCAGAGTGACAGTCATTTAAGACCCTTTCAGCTTCGTCGTGAATTAAACAACGTCTAAAAACAGAGTCTGCCCCACGATGATAAATAGTATCTCCAATAATTTTGAATTGTTGGGACTGGAATCATATTTTTCGACGTTCTGACCGTGAAATTTCTAGCCGAAAGGATTGGGTTTGGAGATAAACGATGATATCCCTGTACCACGGATCTAAAGTTCTGATTAGAAACAAGGATTTGTCCGCAATGGGCTCCTCTGCCACAGTTTTTGTGTCAGCACGCGGGAAGTCACACATTAATTCTGCAAAAACTAAAGATTTCTTTGGCTTAGACTTTTCAAACTCCAAGTCGAACTCCTGCAAGATGACAATACATTTGGAGTACTTGCCCCCTAGCAATTGTCTAGTCAAAATATAGATCATAGGGTTGCAATCAGAAATAACTGTGGTCTTATGTAGTAAAATGTAATGACGAAAACGTAAGATGACAGTCCATTTGGAGTACTTGCCCCCCAGCAATTTTTTGGTCAAAATATAGATCATAGGGTTGCAATCAGAAATAACTGTAGTCTTACGTAGTAAAATGTAATGACGAAAATGTTGGACAGCTTGAACAACTGCCAATGCCAATTTCTCCACATGTGAGTATTTTAGCTTAGTTGGATTTAACATTCGACTAAGGTAATATATCACATCTTTAGTACTGAATTCATCTTCCTGAACTAACACCATTTCGATGGTGGAATGGGAGGCGACGAGATACAAGTAGTAATCCTGGCTGTAGTTGGGAGGATGCAACAACGGTGCATGGGTCAACGCGTGTTTTAGTGCATCAAAAGATCTTTCAGCTATCTCGTCCCAAAAGAATGAAGTATTCAGCTTCAACAACCGGGTAAAACCCTTTGTGATCTCGGCGTAGTTAGGGATGAATCGACGTAAAATTTTTTCTTTCCCTTGCAAACTTTGGAGTTGGCGAAGACTCGAAGGAGGAGGCAATTTGATAATGGCTTCAACCTTTAAGGGATCGACGCGAATGCCGACTTTAGAAACAACAAACCCCAGTAATCGGCCCGTTTCAATACAGAAATCACACTTGTGGGGATTCAACCTAATCCGATAATGCCTACACCTCATAAAGATTTCTCTTAAATGGACGAGATGATCAGCTCGATGTAATGAATGAGCAGGCAAGTCATCGAGATAGGGTTGCACAATGTGCTTGATATCATGAAAGCATAAGACTGGCCCGTTGGAAAAGTTGCCCCAGCGTTCTTGAGCCCAAAAGGTAATTTACAGTAAGAAAAATGTCCCCCATGGACAAATGAATGTCGTTTTTGGTTGATCAGCAGGGTAGAATATTGATTTGATTGTATCTGGAAAACCATCCCATGAAGGAGAAAATTTCACTGCCGACACAATCATCAATTATTTGATCGATTATAGGGAGTGGGGTAATTGTCCCTTTGGACATGCTCGATTAATGTCTATAGTCGATACATATTCTTATTTTCCCTTGCTTTTTGTTAACATGAACAATATTCGATACCCAATCCGTTAACGGGATCGGATAAATGAAACCTGCTTTGAGTAATTTTTCAACTTCTGCTTTAATCACAGCAGCTTTTCTTGGGTGGATCTGATGCAAACGTTGCCGGATGGGTTTAGCATCCGCGTAAGTTTTGATTTCATGAATAACAATTGCGTGGTCAATTCCTGGCATTTCCTCATAGGACCAGGCAAACATGTCGTGGAATTCTTGAAATAGGGCCTTATATGTTTGAATTTCATCTCCCGTACAAGAGGCACCTATATGAATGTTTTCAACAATTCCAGGCTTAACCGAAATGTCAATGGAATAGTTCGAGAAATATTTCCCAAGTTTAACTCGGAATCAGGATGTTTCATTGGATTCTGAGCTTCCTTGACATATTCAGTCGTAAAAATTGATGAAAAATCATTTTCAAAACGATCTCCCTCGGGTAAAAATGAAGATCTGTGATGAAGATCTTCCCATGGTAACTCATCGACGCATAGGATTTCACGAATTTGCTCATCAGTTTGAACAAATTCAGAAAATGTTAATGAATCTGAGTTTGATGTTGAAAGTTATTCTTCATGGACCACATTCATTAAGTCAATTTTGGTTGAAGTGGTGTCGGAGAACGACTGCACGGCCTGATACGCAATTTCATATGGACTCAAAGGCATAAGATCACCAAGTGAGTCTATCTCAGATTCAGAAGGTACGATCCAAGGATCGTCATAAACAATGGTGTCTGACGAAATCATATGAATGTTTGCAAAAGCAGATGATGCGTTGATAGGAGGAAAAGAAAAAGTTCCCAGTAAACCGGCATCTTTAACTAGTCCTACTCCAACATCCTTATATGGGATAGTCGTTTTACCAACATGCTGAATGCTTTCAGCAGAGGCTGGGTCGGATGAAAAGTAAGACAGCTGGTCTAAAGTTACGATCTTTCCATTATGAGGGAATTTTATAAGCCGAAAGACCGATGAAACGACAACTGTCATAGCGTAAGACCAATTACGACCCAAGAGAAGGTTGTAATCTAGAGGGGCATCAACCACCTCCACATCTAGATTAATGGTTTTACCTTCAACCCCTATAGTTAAATCCTGAAGAATGCCAAAAGGATGAAACCCACGGCCGTCAAAGGCCTTTAGAATCATCGGGGATTGATTTAACGAAGGAGAACCAAGCGATCTCCAACATTGTATCGACATAATACACGTTGAGGCTCCCTCATCAATCATAGTCCTATGAACAGGTCTGTTTTTTGACTATCACTGGAATCTGGGTAGCCATTTGATGAGGTAGGCGCGGTGTACTATTTTCTAGATCAAAAATTATAAGGTTCGGGTCCTGAACGTCAACAGCTCCTATAGTCGACAAAAGTAATTTACATTGTGCTGGACATGATTGCAGCACTTCCAAAGCCGACATTGCTGAGGGTGAAACAACTAAATCCTCAACAATGTTATAGTTCTGAGCCGCTCTCGCATGTGGATTGAAAGCATACTTTTGAAGTATACCCTTGGCGAGCGATTTGATTACTATGTCTGGATTAGGTTTCTCGATCTGTAGTGGATCGGAACCGGGAGCTGAGGTTGATGGGTTAGAGTGAGAAGATTCTGCTTCTTTACCATCAACAAGACTTTTATTTCCATAATCTTGTGATCGAGTCGCAATCCTAACATGGGACATCATCAATATGGGTTCTTCATTGGCACTCGAGGATGAACCTATCATCTTACTGTCTTGATTTGGAAAAGGATCCTTCATAACAGTAGGATTTTGGGAACCTTTGACAATTTTCGCAACCTCTACACGATGAGGGCAGTCTCTCGTAAAATGTTCTTCGTCATAGATGAGACAAGGGTAACGAGGTTTGCGTTTTTCATCAGTTGATTCCACTTTTTCTGGTTTCTCTTTCGAATTCTTATCTGTTTTATTCGTTTTCTTCCCTTTCTTCTTACCACCGGTTTTTTATTTCGCTGTAGATGACTCTACAACATGAATATCGGCAGAAAGTTCTGCGGATGACTCTCCTGTCGGGGAATCTGGCAAGGTTATGATAGGAGAAGAATTCTTGGAAGACTTCTTCTTACTTTTGGTATTAATCGTACTAATCATACCATCAGCTGCATGAGACCCCGAAGGAGCAGCAGCGATTTGATTTTTTTTGGGTAGATCGGGGATCTTCTCGTGTAACGTACCTGACTGAGTATAAACTAAGTCAAGGTACTATGCTTGAGCAATTACTTGCTCCTCAATAACGACTCCGGCCTTAGCCACATCCTAAGTGATCTTGGGTAGTAAAGATTTTACGAACCATTCAGCTAAGATCTGATCTGGGATAAAAACTTTCACTAAACGCCGTCGACGTATCCATTCATGAATATGATCTGAAATGTAAGTGGACGTTGACTGCTTTAACGAAGTTAATAATTCCGTGCCATTGTCATATCTGACTGGAAACTGAAAATGAGTTAAAAACGAAGTAGCTAACTGACTAAAGTTATAAAAAGAGACTCGCAGCAACTCGATGTACCACTTGGCCGCAAGACCAATTAGAGTGCGCTGGAAAATTCATAAATGAATTGAATCATCTGAAATGAATTATACGCACACTAGAGGTGATAAGTCATCACATGGTTCGACGGGTCCTCTCCTGGCTTACCTTCGAACTTAGGAATATCACTGGGCAACTTATGCGGCATTGGCGACCAATACTAAAGATAATTAATTAGATAATTCGTAAGGCACGTCAAGTCAGGCAAGTCCAAAGTTGCGATAAACGGTAACTGACGATTAGGGTCCCTGAAACTCGGGGTCTGCAGACCAGCCCCAGGAGGAGGATATCCAGGATAACTAGGAATTGGAATTGCATTTGGGATATTCTATCCTCCCGGAAAACCAAGATTAACCGGACCATACTGGGGTTGCTGAGGTTGTTGATATGTATACCCAAGGTATGGTTGATACTGATAGACTAGTTTCTGTTGAGCAGGACCGTATTGGTACTGTCCTTGGTATTGTTTTTGATTAAACTAAGGCTGGGTGGTGACAACCGTACTTCCTACAGGCATCTGAACCGAAGTGTGGATCGTGGATCTACACTGAGGTACGGATGTTTGAGGAGTAGATACAGGGACAGTAGAAACTGGAACTGTCGATACTCCAGAAGAAGGTGGGGTAGATGAAGCAGATGTTGCAGTAGTTGCAGCAGAAGTTTGAGGCGGAGTACGAGGTGTACTAGGACCAGACTAAGAAACTACAGAAGGTGCAGAAGTTTGAACAGTAGACTGGACAGGTTGCTGGGGTGAACCAAAAACCAAGGGCTGTCTAGGTTGAGATGACAACTGCGCATTCGGTTGCAAAACCTGTTGGGATTGAGATGGATCCCACACTAAATTCGTTCTGGGGTATGGACCCATAACAAGTTGAGGATATTGAGGACCATAACCGGGTTGAGGGTAGGGTTGATAATATGATTGACCTGAAGGTGGTTGGTAACCTTGGGTTGGGTACTGACCTTGGGGTTGATAACCCTGAGGCGCGTACTGATACTGGGGTTGACCTTGAGGTACATATTGATACTGAGGTTGACCTTGAGGTACATATTGATACTGAGGTTGACCTTGAGGAACACACTGTCCCGTAGGTATGTACTATCCTTGTGGTTGCCCCCCAGGCGCATACTGGGTACCTTGAGGCTGCCCCCGAGGCACATACTGAGTACCTTGAGGTTGCCCCCCAGGCACATACTGGGTACCTTGAGGTTGCCCCCCAGGCGGAGACTAGCCACCTTGCGGTTGAGGATTGGGAATAGAACCTAACATCATGAGAATATCTTCTACACTCAACGGTTTAGTACCATTACTTCCAGTTAATAACTTTTGTTCAATAGGTTGAGGAGATGCTCCCGAAAAAGTATCAGAAATGGACTGATACCCAGCGGGAACAGAAGGACCACTGTATGAAAAGGCTTCCAGAGATTGAGAAAACATGGATGACTGCTTAGACATATTCAACGGAGAATAGTAACCTCTAGGTGTTGGGTGATAAGAAATATGAGGTGGTGAAAAACTTACTCCCGGGTTCTCCAAAAAATCAGTCAATGAAAGATACCAAGCACTGCTCCTAGGTGGACTGTAAAAAATTGATTCATGCTCCCTAAGGTCTAAGATAGGTCGATCTTCTGGAATAGAAATGCCTTCTTCGTTGTCTGAAATAGCAAGTTCTTCAATAGCTATAAGTCCAGAAGGAAGATCTTGGATAATTATTGTTTCTATCCTAGGTGAGCTAGGACCACTAGAAGTTGGAGAAGCGAACCCTGATATTGAAGTAGTAGCAATTTCAGATTCGGGTTCAGATATTTCAATTTCTTCATCTATATCACTAGTAGATGCAGCACTACCAGTAACTTCTGAAACGGATGCAGGCTGCGGATTATAATCTGCCACTAACGGTTGAGAATCATGATGTACTATCAAAGAAGATTCTCCTTCTTCAGGTGACCCAATTCTACTGTCTCTAGGAGTTACGAGGACTTTCAAGCCTTCAAGATAGCTCGGTACTTCCTCAAGAGGTTGGCCCCAAAGTCTACGGGACTTCCTCAGTAACTCAGCCACGTTTACAAACTCAGGAGATTGGCCCTGAAGTCTATGGGACTGCCTTGGTAATTCAGCCACAGTTAAAGACTTTTAACTACTTCACACGCAAACAAAGTAAAATCTCAATGAAAACCACCTAAATCCTCTAAAGAACCAATCAAATTGAATCACACGCCTAAATAATCTAGGAGATCAATCACACACAAACAATAACTTTCCGTACCGAAAACACTAGTTGGTGATGAAATCCAACGTCGCAGAGTTCGATACAGAAATAGCGGTTGGAACAGTTACCCCAGCAACCTACTTAATGAATAGACTGGCACAAGTT
>APFE030417694.1:103828-114006 GCA_000404065.3 Pinus taeda
TATGTAGTCCTCGATCGAGAGATTTCTTCGTGTCCTGCCCCTGGCATGTACTACCTCTCCCCTTCGGGAAAGGCTTGTGATGAAATAAATGTCTTCCACTTCTATCCTGAGTGGCATCTGGTCAATCATAAACGAATCATCCTCGATGCTCCAGTAGTGAATGAGCATTTCAAGCAGGCGAGTGTTTGCTTTCATATTTGGCATTTTAAAGAACTTAAGCAAACCACATCCCCGTAAGGAATCCAAAGCATTAGGATCGTTCATAACCTCATCATCCACCGAGGTATGCTCTCTTTCTTGCCAAGTTACTGGCATCTTAAAGAAAAAATGAATTTAGACCGTTAGTTTTTTTTGTTTGAAATGTTTGCGGCATATACACGGGTCCATTTATACACATTCGCGTGTAGGGCCTGTGTATATGCAGGTTTCACATATCCAACCCGCGTATACACCGCGATGAAATTTTTGACAAAAAATTCAACGGTAAAACTTAAATTAAAAATTCTAAAACTAGTCACAATTGATTGCAAGACAAGTTTAAGGGTTACCTGGTGATTTTGGAAGGATTTGAATGGTTGAATTTGGGGTATGGAAAATTTTTCTCCTTTTGCTCCACTCCCTTGCTCTCAACATCAAATGGTGAAAAAGGTGAGTCCAAAAACTATTTTATAGGCTTTGAAAATTCAATTTTTTTTCAAAACTTGATTTTTTTTGGTCTCATATAACTTTTAACTTGGGATCTTGGAATGTCGAGAATGGTTTGATTTTTAGGATATTTTGGACGTTTTTTTGAAAGTTTCAAGATGGTTCCATGACTACTGACCCGTCATGGCAGGTATCGCTTTCTCATTGGAATATAGGTTAGGGAAGCCACTTTTTCGTTGCATTATGCATACTAGCCTCCATTTGTTGATATACTTGCCATAGGGTCGATCCCATCGTGTTATGGTTCGTAAACCACTTTCACTCACTGATTTTTAAACCATGACATGATGGTAGAGCCATCCTTTTCATGGGCATCGTAGTTAGCACCTCACTGACATTTGTTTCCCATGTTGTTTCGATCTGAGTAGGCTCGAGAGTCCTCTGTAGTCCTGCCATGACTTATGCGATGAAGACTTATTCCTCTTTGCTTCTTCGCTTCGTTCTGGCCTTATACCCTAGAGGCTCCTTTGTGTTGAGTTGTACTACTGCATTGCATTTTGACCACTTGCAGCTTTTGGCCTTGAGCCAACTTCACTTGGACTCGTGTTTAAGCCAACTTTTGACCATGACGACTGCAAAATCAAACTTGCATGCCCTTGACTTCTGCAACTTGACACACCTTGACCCATGAAAGGAACACACCTTTGAGTGTCTTTGACCAGTTTTCACCTCCCTGCATTGAGCATAGGATTGTTCCAGTCCCAATAACTAGATCATTTGCTTCACCGACACTCGTTCTTTCCACTGTACTATAGCATTCTTTTATTCTTTTTCCAGCTTAAAGAGAAAGACAAAAAAAATTATATATTCCAAAAAGCGTAGGAACGGGACAATATTTTCATTTATTGTTAGCAGCTAGAGTCAGTCATGTTTCCCTTGAACAAAGCACTCAAAACAAAGTCTCCTCTATTCGGGCAGGATTTAGTTTGACTTAGGTATGCCTTAACCTTGCTATTGAGTCAGTTCTCCCCCGATTGGTTATCTCTTCCAATCATATGGAGGGTTTTTTCATGCCTCCTGCATGACGAACTTATACAGAATCATCATATGCTGCCACATAGTCACATTGAGTTGTGCTTTTGTTCAAGGGAAGTTAGCCTGAGTCGTCCTCTCTGTGGTGTCTCTTGACTCATTTTTCAGTCGACCATCCCTAGTTGTTAGTGTCTTGTCTATTATCACATCAGTTATATTGGTCCTTTACTCGTGCCGGTTTGAGAAGGTCTCCATTGACTTATTGCTGGCAGGTCTTGTCCTTATCGACGATGACATCTTGCTCTGAGGACGGCCTAGAGCTGAACCTTGGCCCTATTTTCATTATTGATAGGTCACCTTGCACTCAGCATTAATCAGTATCATGGGTCTTTGACTGAGTGGTTTCCCTTGTGTTCGACACCAGCTTACATTATCACACATTGGGATTCGTGTAGTGCCTTGGTTTCCATTTGACCCTATTGGTGGATGCCTCTCCTCTATGTCAGCTTCCATTATTGGTTGGTTTAGAGGGTTTTTGTCATGCACTAGCCACATCTTGTGTACGCTAGAAACGTGCTTTGGTCAGATTACTACATCCTTTTCGTCTGATTCCTTCCACATTATTGGCCTACGGGTTACACTCGCGCTAGATTGATGAAGAATGCCTTAATGCCTTCCTTCTAGTGGATCTTTCCCTATCGACTACGACTCATTACTCTGGGGCAAAGATCTAGAGTTCATTTGGCGGTACCTTGGGGTTTGCAGTCATTAGTGGCAGATCCTTTGCTATCGACGGTGGGAAACCATCATTGTCTCCTGATTGATAGATTCTTATAGGTGTTCAACTTCAGCTCATCTATTCAAACTTGTTAGATTGTATTGGGTACCTTGATGCTCATTATCATTATCGGTGAGTAGTCTCGCATTTGTTAACGGTATACATCAATGACCGGTAATCAAACGATATCTCACATGGTCTACTTCAAATAATTTATTCCCATGGTGTAGAAATATACCACGACGATCGGTGAAGACCTCAAGTTGCATCACCATTCATGGTTCATTTGACAGTTGCTCCTATTACTGCTAGTTGATACCACTCCACCTTATATATTGCAGTCATTCATGGCGACATTCTATATGCTGGCACCTGAGTTTGTAGTGTAGTACCATTTTACTCTATTATGTTCATTTGGTACTTTTTGGGATCAGCCTTTGATATTAGTGATCTGCTTCATCCTTCAGCATCATTGACATTCTTATATGTGATATTCAGACATGTACTTGATCAGATGATCCATTATGTATTTTCTAGTCTTTTATACTTGTATACTTAGTGAATCCATTTGTACTTGACATGCGAACATGCTGTACTTTCTCTGAGCATGGGTATGCCTGCCTCAGACAATGTTTCTTTCTAATCTCCTTTTGTGGCTTGGCAGGCTGAACTCTGGTGAAGTCCTTCTCAGTTTTTGACAAATTTCCTTTCCATGGACTTGCTTAATACATTTCGGCCATCATGTACCCCTTCTGACCTCATATATTAGGGGGCATCTATTATGGCTTCAAACCTCACTGTTGATGTTTGTGATGTTGCACTCATGTCCTAGGGCAACCCCTCCTTCCAGACTTGGTCCAAAAAGTTAAAAAATAGTGTTTTACTCCCTATACGCGACATTGCCCTGAGCTAAATGCGTGTGTACGCGGGTCTGTGTATACCCAACCCGCGTATATGACTTAAAACACTTAAAAAAATTAAATCTCCTCAATTTCGAGTGGAGATCACGGGTTTCACCTGTTGATTACCTATTAGTGCCCGTGGCCCAACTGTTCCCTACGAATTCCCAACTAAAAAACTACTTTGGGAGAAGTATAAAAGGCTTCAATGGGAAGGCCTAAGGAGGAGAGAATAGAGAGAAAGATCACTCTAGTGAGATTATCCCTGACCAGGTCTGAAGATCCTTGTGCTTCCAGCACTTCCCCCATTTACAGGAAACCCTTGTTTCCTTGTGTGATGATGTCTTTCTACTACTTGAGATATCATGGAGTAAGTCATGGAAGGAGTTTGTTGAAGGCTTGAGATTGGATGAATCCGGAGGATGGTTCCACTTGGAGCCTATGAAAGGACGACTCAGGTGAAATCATTCCTTTCTATACTTTAGTTATCTATAATAAAAGAAACACTAGTATTGTTCCTTATATGAATCTTCTTCATGTTTATGATATCAATGTTGTGATTCACATGAATGGTTGTTTTAATTGTATAACTAACTACCTTTCAATATGATATGAAGATGATTTCTTTATGATGCTTGGTCTATATATTGTTGTACTTTCTGTTATCACCCAGGTTGTTCTCTTTGACTCCTAAGAGAATACGGCCGGGGTAACCACTAACCAATCTTTGGGCTACAGCTTCTAGCCTAGCTGCAGTCAGAGAGGGCTCTCTCTATGAGGTTTTGTCACTGCTTTCAGTGAAGGTTTTAGGCTAGTTATAGAGTGAATGTTCTGTTTTTTTTTTGTGTTTGGTTGGGAGGATGCTTCTGTTTTCTTTAAAGTATATCAGCAGGTAAGATTAATCCATTGGGCAATGGGGTCTAGGACTGTTTCCTCTTGAAATCTTGATTTTTGGTGAGGGGGAAAGCTACAGGGCCTGTGTGCATTTCATGAAACAAAATGTAAATAGTGAGAGTGAAATGAATACAACTAGCAATGAGCAATTAAGATTTCCTTACTTAAGCTGTATATTTGTGATAGAAGGCTTGTTATCTAGGAGCAATTACTTGAATTCCTAAAACAACAATACACAGTGATGATATGGTTATTAAAGGTAGCAGTTAAGAATTACGCTTTAAAAACCTTATCAGAAGAAAACATATGAGATAGTTTGGATTGAGCTCAGGGTAGTCAATGACTAAGTCCAGAGGCTATTCTTTTTCCTTACTATCTAGAGTTCAAACGTATAGAAAAACATGAGAAACATATGGAATAACATAAAACACAGGTGAAATAAAGAGCCATGAGAAAACTTATTGAGCCTTGTAATGAACAGGAATCCTGCAACTTTGAGCCATACACCATCAAGAGATCAAGAGACAACACATCTTTGAAGAAATCCCACTGTCTTTTGTATTAACTGTCTGAGAATGTTACAATATCAGAATTACAGAGAAGATATCAGGAGAATTTCTTACATCCGGAGTCCAACCCCTCCTAATCAAAATGAGGGGGAATATATAGAAGTTTGTTACAAATATCTCAGGTATGAGTCATCTGAGCGGAAAAATATCTCTTACATTTGGACAGAGAAAGTAGATGAGAAGTTATTACAATCTTTAATGAGCTATAAAAGCTATTAACTGTTGTCAGAACAATTTTGACATCTGGAGCTTTATGGAGTTGGTTGAAGTCGACTGAATGCTTTGAATTAACTGCTGAGTGGCCTTTTGTGCAGCTATGTGTCCTCTTGGTGAGCTGTCATGGTCTACACGCTGGATTTGCCTTTAATTGCTTTAAATGCTTACTTGATTCTCATGCTGTCCTGTATCTTTCGTCCTTCTCAAGCATTTCATTTAGTCTTGATCTTTCCATACGAAAACTATACAAACCATGAATTCCATTACAAGAACAAGCCTTTGTCTGCATGCTAAATTTCACATTATCAGCAGGTGAAGTGTCTTGAGCAGACTTATCTTGAGGGATGAGGAGAATATCCATCTTCATTTCCATGTTATCCTTAACAACTGATTTCTGATCTAAGTCATCTGAGCCTTTGCTCATTTTATCTGCTTTAAAAGCATGTGGCCTTATGACTGCTTTTGACTTGGGCTCCTAGTGACCGAATGACTGAAGCTAACGTGGCAGAATTCTGACCATGGATTGCCACCACTCTTCTTTGGGCATCTGATGTCTTCTGATTTTTATTAAAGTCTCATCAGCCTCTGTGTATTTGAAGAAATTGGGAGGAGTCTCAAAGAGGTGATTGACCTCATTTTCAATGAAGAATAGACCTCCCAATTTATCATACAAATTTTGTCCTGAAGGAGGCCCTTTCTGTTCAGATGAACTGCCAGATGCAGTGATCTGATTCTCCATGTACGTTACCATTCTGTTGGCAAACTGATCTAGGGTAATCAGTTTCCCTTGACTACTCAACAGACTGGGCAGGCCTCTTACTTGTAACTCTACCAGTTTGGCCCTGAACTCCTCCACGTCTTTTGTTATATCAAAACATTTCCTCTCCACTGCCTGCACATAACTTCTCAGTGTGAGTACCTTTTTGGCAAGGAGGACTGCTTCTGTCCTATTTGGAATGCCCATGGCCGCCAACTCCTCCTCCTCATGTCTGTTTAGGTAATCTACCATTCTATTGGCCTGATCTGGCCTGTTTCCTAACACAGCTTTAGCCCTATCAATCTCTACCCGAGCTTGGCTTAGTAGTTCCATCTGCTGATGGATGGCCTTTATGGACTTCCATTGCTGGGTGATAGACTTGCTTATTTTGGCCCATAGAATTCTCTTTATTTTGGCCAGGGCTGTTTCTAGGTTCAGCTCCTTTTCCAAGGCCTTTATCCTGTCTCTCAAGGTCTTTATTTCTCTGCCCTGCTCGGCCACTGTCATCTTAGATTTGTCATATTTTGACTCCAGCTCTGCCAATTTTTCCTTGGCTTTCTTTATCTCATCAGCTTGGAGTTCCATTTGTTTGATAGCCTTGGTTATATCTTCTATGGATGGGCTGTCCTGTTGGCCTGCTGCTGTTCCTGCTGCCTCTGTTGTGGGGGCCCCTGTTGCTGCTGATGTTGCTGCTGTTGTTGAAGTTGTTGGAGGAGCTTGGGATGTGGATTCTCCCTGTTTATCTTGTAATGCTCCTTCCAGTTGCTTCTCCAACTCCCTTATCCTCTGATCCTATTGTAATAGGAGGTCTAGCTGATCCTCCATCTTTTTCTGCTCCTGAAGCTCGGCCGTCTGAGGATGTTCTGTTGGTGGCAGTTTTAACCTCTTCTTTAGTGCCTTGAGGTCATCATCCTTTTTCTTCATGAGGGCTTTGACTCCTGTTGGGTCATTAGGATCATGTCCCATGTCAACAATAATGTCCTCCAGTGTCTTTATTCTGTTGTCCTTGGCTTTGGAGGACATCCTTTCCACATCCAGCTGAGTGTTGGTATTCTTTAATGATTCCTTCAGCTCATAGGCCAATGTGGCCTTTTCCACTAGGGTGGCATATACCATTTCTCCAGCCTGCTTGTGGAGTTCAATTTGGTCCATTGGATGTATATTGCTGGCCGGGACCTCCACCCTTGTCTTGATATAATCTGCAACACTTTTAGGCTGCGGCCCCTTGGGTTTAAAGTGGCTGAAGATCATCTTTTCTTGTTGGATGTCATAGACTGACATCAGCCTTTCCTGCATGGTCGGTGTGGCATCTGTGAATTGTTTGTACACCTCCTGCCTTAATAGCTCATTTTGAGCCTTAATTTCTATAAAAGAAGCCTTGGTGCTCTTAGGCTTCTTGCTCTGCTGGGATTGGGAGGCCACCTCCAAACTGACTTGTAAGTTTTGCTCCTGCTGGAAGGAGCTTGTTCCTGTCTGTTGGCTGCTCTCCTTGTCTTTTTCAATATTTAGGACATCATCAGTGATGTCTTCTACTTCAGGGGAGTCTGCCCTTTGCCTTTTCGCCTCTGGCTGGTCTGAAGATCCACTGAGAGGGGTGGACTCTTCTCTGTGTCTTTTAACTCCCCTTTCTTCATGTGCCGGGGTCTGTAAGACTGGGGCACTGGACTGCTACGTTTGAGGAGGTGGAGTTTGTAGTGCAGGGGTCTTTGGCAGCCCATTTTGTGGCTTTTCCACTTGTTCCTGCTGCTGGCCTGTCTGCTGTTCTTGCTCCATCTGAGCCTCCTGCCCTGTTTTCTGCTGAGCCTCCTGCTCTGTTTCCTTTTCCTTTTCCTTTCCCTTTTCCTTTTCCTTTCCCTTTTGCTGTTCTTCCTGCTGTAGAGCCTGTTGCTTAGTCTGCTGTAGAGCCTGTTGCTCAGTCTGCTGTAGAGCCTGTTGCTCAGTCTGCTGTTCCTTTATCAGCTCATCCTCTGCTCCTAATATTGCTTTGCCTTTATCCATGGCTGATGCTGATGTAGTAGGTGCTTGAAGTGCAGTCTTTGTTGCTGAGGTCCCTTGTCCTATTGAGTAAGGCAATCTGAAGGGTACCTGCTGCACATAATCCAGGTCAATAGTTTTTTCAAGCTCCTTTACATTATTAAGCATTCTCTCCTCCTCAGTTAAACTCTCAGCTAGAGTATCTGGTTGCCATTCTTGCAAATTGGCATATTGTTCTATGTGAGGGTATTGGCAATGCTTGATGGCTTGGAGCCTATACTTGGTTCTCCTAGCCGAGATGACTCCTTGAGGGTCATAAGGGACCCACCAAAAGCTATAAGATAGCTTGTATTTGTCCTTTAGGATCAGATCTGCGTCCTCCCATCCTTCCTTCCTATTCATAATAAAAGGGCCCATTTCACTTTTGAAACTGAGGTGAGACTTTTTCTTGGAGCCATGGAAGTGGGTAAGGTCTGATTGAACCAATTGTCTGTAATATTCAAGGGCAAATAATCTTATTGGCACATATCTTGGGAGTCTATATGGGCAGACCTCACATCCATAGATCCTGAAGACTGTATGGTGCTCATATAGGTACTAGTCACCTATTTTGTTTTTCTTGGAAAGCTGCATAGCTTTCTTTATTTCACTGGACACTCTGGGAGGTGGGGACTTCATTAACATGCAACAGAGTGGGTAGACAAATTGGTCAACAAATTCACAATAGGTATAGGGTGAATTTTTGACTTTATGATAGACTGAGGTCCAGAAGATAACAGATCTTCTCTCCCCTGTATGGTCCAGCCTTCTGACATAGCATGGGAAGGCTTCAGAGTGATAGTACATGAACATATGGTAAAGGTAGGCCGAATACCTGAAGACCCCCTGTCTGTCCACTTTGGTTAGCTGATCATGGATCCTGTTGGCTATGAATTTGGCAAAGTTGTACTTTTTGGCAGGGGGTTGATATGGGCTGTATACAGATAGCATTGCTAGCAAGCCTTTGTCCACATGCTCACTGCTTTGGTACCCCAATACATAGGCTATCATGTCCAGTAATAGCCTGCCCACATCATTGAATTGATCATTCAGATAGGGAGGGGGTTCTGTGGTCTGGCATTCAGGCTTCATGAAGTCTCTGCTGATTTTCTGTAGTTGTTCATCAGTCAGTTTGTCACCAGCGTCCATCAACTGATTCATGGAGAATGGGATCAGCAACTCTGTCTGATCAAAATGTAACATTTTGTTGATGGACTCAGCATTGATTTGGAACAGGATCCTCCCTGATGAGGTGCTGATGGCTCTATGCTCTGCATCATAATGTTCAGCACAGAGGTGAATGATTTCAGGGAAAACATTCACAGCTGGGAGACAGTAGTAGGGCAGGTTTGATTCCCAGACCCCATATGTGCCATGTCCATCCTTGTTGTCTTCCCTTAGCCTACTGAAGGTCTGTAAGAAGTCCCTGCTCCCTTCAAAGTCTCCAATGAGACTATCCTTGTCTACTAGTGATAGGGCTTCCAGTTCTTTGTTTGTCTGACTCTGTGAGGCCGTACTGATGGATGAAGTTGCAGGAGACGCCATGATAGGAGCTGGCTTGTAGAGGAAGAGGCAGTGATTCAATCAGTGTTTAAAAAGGGCTTTTGATTTCAACTCAACTGCTAATACAGTGAGGTTTTCCTTTGCAGAGGGAGTTGCAGGCTGGATTATCAGTTTGTTGTGGAATTCACAGGGTGTGAATTGTCAATGTGAAATCTGCAGGGTTTTTCAAGTCTCTCTAGTCTAGCAACAAGTGGGCTGTACTCGGCAAAAGGGAACAATGCCTAGTACCCCGGGAAGGTTTTCGGGGTTTTTAGCCCGTGAAACGAGCACTGTCTTACTGAATTGTGCTTTTAGGGTGCTGCAGGTCGCTTGACTGGCTTTGTGTGTTAGGCAGAACTATAACTTGCAGGTTTTTAATGGTGCTAATTGGTGAATTTACAGTGAATTTACAAAGCACGGGCGAAGCGGGGGAAACTGGCTAAATACCTGGAATAACCATCTTGGACACTTGCGAGCTGGGCTGTGGAGGCTTGGCACCATGAATTCTGGACTTTCAACGGTCGGAATCTTCAAATTTGCTGTCTGGGTGAATTTTCGCGGCAGCTGGTTGTTTAACGGCTCCTTCTCTTAATCGCATGAAAATGACTAAAAACGGCTTATTAGGCCGGTTATAACGTTAATTTTTGCAAAATAACGTGATTGGCGCTTTTCCGCCGATGACGTCAGCATGACGTCATGGTGGGCCCGCCGTACGGTGGTGACGTGGGGCTGACGTGAAGGCCAGGGTGGCGGGACACGGTGGCAGAATGATGCAATGGCAAGACTGCGTGGAGGTTGACGGGGCGCGGGGGCGGACGGAAGTGAGGTGACGT
>APFE030417698.1:0-89466 GCA_000404065.3 Pinus taeda
ATAATGGTTTCATCAACATCCTCATATGTCCCATAACCCAGGATGTAACTGATCAAATCTACCAGCATTTTGCCCAGCTCATTAAGATATTGATATGCTATAGGAAGGGTGGTGCTCATACCTTCAAATTTTGGATGAATAAACAATTGATTAATCTTGGCAATCTGAGCACTGGACATCTTGACCCCTTTCTTTATCAAGTCATTGATGGAGAGAGGAGTTAGGGGCTTCGCGGTGTGAAAGTGCAGCATCTCATTAATGGCCTCAGGGGTGATATGGAACAATACTGAGCCTGAGGGGCTGAGAACGGCTCTCTGACAGGGGTCATAGCTGGAACGGCATTGATTTATCAAGTCTGGGAGGACATTGACTTGAGGGAGATTGTAAATGGGCACGTTGGAGTCCCAAATCCCTAAGATATCAGCTCCACTGAGGTATTGGGCTTTTAACTCATTCAGCAGGTGAATATAGAATTTGGAGTTCATGGCAGTGGAGTCTAGCATCTGGTAATCTCTATCACCCAGGGCCTTCCACTCTAGCTCTCTGTGTGGGGCATTCAGAGGTTGAACATTCAGGGCTACTGGTGTTTCCATGGCTAGGTAGTACTTGTGACTTGTATTGGAACTGGTTTCAGTGGGCAGGACAACACAAAGGGCTATTTTTGCAGAAGTAAAGCCAATTGTAAGGGAAAATGAGGTAACTGTGGTGACAATGGTGTAGAATGCTCAAAGGGAGTTAATTGAGCGACTGCAGGGACTAGCAACACTGTTTTCCCGGTGAATTAGTGCCTCTCAAGTTTTCAGTCCATGATTGCGCGGACAGAGTGTGAATTTAGGAAAAGGTGGCTATATGTGGGTTCAGCAGGTGAATTTCGACCCTACCACTGTAAAGGAATGCTGGTTTACCAGGAATTTGCTAGTAAATACAAGTTTCATTACTCTTGTTAATTCAGTTATGGAGAATTATGGACATAAGCAAGCTCTGAGGGGATGCTTCGGGTAAATACCTGGTGAATTGCCAACAATGGTCACAACTGCAGGCGGGTTGGAGGCGGCAGCGTTCTTCAGGTCGATTTCTGCAGGTTGGCGACAGGTGGTCATAATTTACATGCAGAGGTAAGCAACAGTTCTATTTAGCAAAAGTGATAAAAACGCGAAATTTTGGCTAAATATAGACTTTTTGGGTTATTGGCGTGTTTTTGGATGACATCAGCATGACGTCATCAGGTGGGGTCAGGGTAGGGTGACGTCAACATGACGTCATTGAGTGACATGGTAGCCTGTGAGTGGTCCACGGGGATTGCACAGGTGGCGGATACGTCGGAGCGCTGGCGGGTGAGGGTGCCGACAGGGCGCCGGGTCGAACATGACGTGGGCAGGCGTAGCGGTGACGTGGGAAGGCGGTATAACACAGCGGTAAGTGGATTTCCTCGGACCGCTCTTGATACGGTCGCGGTATTGTCAGAGGGCGACCCGAGAAGATATGGGGGTGACGCGTGGCAGAGGCCTGACGTCACCCTCTGACAGTTTCTCGGGCGGTAAAGTGCAGCAATCGGGGCCCGTCCGATATGGATGTGGGCCGTCGGATGGGAAAGCCTAGATCCGACGGTTGACGGGTTGATGACATGCACGGGCAATACGAACTGCGGGGAAGAATAAAATATTATTATTTCTGAACTGCGGGCCCTGCAGAAACTTTATAAAAGTGGGTTTTTTTGGTTTTTGCAAGGTTTATTCGCAAAGCAGGTTTTGGTTATTAATCCGAGCAAATCCCGGATTAATCCCAAGATTAATTTTTCGGTGCTCTTTGGGTCGCGCTCAAATGTTTTAGCCCTTGAGACTTTCAAAACGATATATAGAGCTATAATGCTCGGGGAAGGGGATATATAGTTATTTTTTGGGTTTTTTTGCCAAATTTACATAGTAATAGGGGGAATAGGGGGTATAAGGAGTTAAATAGTGATAGGTTAGTAGTTAATATGAGTGAAAAAAGGTGGATGAGGGCTGTAGAATACTAAGTTGTTTATATGAAATCAACTTAGTTTTTAGGAAGTAGATCAAAATGAAAAGAATTTTTGCACAAGAAATGTGGCTCTTAAAGAAACTAGAACCAACAATGGACTTTGATTTCTTTCATGAACATGGGTGGCATAGGGATGTTAGCCATGAATGTGGAAGGGGGTGATCTGGAAGTTAGACATGCTTCATTAAGTTGCTGTGAGACTGCTGAAAATAGGAGATTTGCACTGGCATCATGTTTTTACCTCTGCTTTAGGCCAGTGAGATGCCATGAACCATGCTTTCTGCAACCCCCTCTGCCTACCCACTCTATTGCCTAGCATTTTTTGTTACTCCAAGGAGGGTGCACTTAGATTTGCAAACCCTTTTGTGCCTTTTCTTTTCCTTTGGCTTTTTCTTTTGATTTACTATCTAAAACTACCCTTATTGCTTCCAAGGCCCCAGATTAAGCAGTTGGGAACCTTCTTTCTCTACCTATCTACTTTACCTGCCAAGATTGAGCTGTTTGGACAGATTTCTTTCTCTAACCTATAACAAAAATTGAAATATGGCATGACCCAGCTTAGGCTGTTGGATCACCCATTCAGAAGTAGGGCAGCACCAACCAAATGTAAGTATATTTCTTCCACAAGAATATGAGATCTTTGTATCACCAAAGTAGATCATATTGGCACTTCCCCTGCTAATCATGAAAAATGAAACCTATTGGTATAGCTAGCTAACAGAATCATCTTTAAAAGAAACTTTTTGTATTTCTTATCTTCGAGAGCAGCTTTCTTTTCTAAAGCAATAATGCGTTTCTCCACAGCAAGCGCTTCTTTCATGTTTTCAGCTAAAGTTGGTTTTCCAGCCCTATCTACAAAAATGGCTATATTTGAAGGTAGGGCTGTTATATACCACTCGCTTCTTATTTTCTCACTTGGCTTGGAATCGATAGGGATTTTATTCAAGAGTTTATTGAATAGGGAGTTAAACTCCTTGATAGGTTCTCTAGATTCAATCCTTAGATTTGAAAGATCATTAATTAGTGTTGCTAAAGATCTATCATCGCAATACATAGTGAGAAACTGCTCCTGAAAGATGTTCCAACTGGTAATGGATCCAGAGGGTAAGGAAAATTACCAAGACCCAGCTGATCCTTGTAAAGTTTAGGGGAAAAGCCTAACAACAACATCTTATTCTGTCACTCCTTTTAGATTAACTCATAACATGAAATTGTTAATATGTTCCTCGGCCAATGTTCTAGTATTTGGATTAAATTTTGGTAACCATTTCTCAGGATAATCAGGTAAAGGATGTAATGGTGCAGGCATAGTGACCACACCAGGACTGTTCCATGGATTCTGGGCCATCTTAGAAGTAACAAAAATTTCCGATGAAATTTCAGGTGTTTGGGGAGGAGTTGGTATTGAAGATTGAATAGATTGTGATGTTGAAGTTGGTGATCCCTGCTGAACAACAATATGTAATGGGGGAGTGGATGTTTGACTTCGCACTGGAGAGGATGAGATGGAGGATGATGAAGAAAATGTCTCACTATCAGATCCTTCAATTTTCTTTTTAGCCTTTTTCCTTTTTGGTAAAGGTAACTCAGTAGGTTCAATGCCGAGTTTTCCGCTTTGAAGTCTAGTGAGAGGGTGAGGTAGATTAAATTGCGAAGTCTCATTGCCTTGAGATACTTCAGATTTCTGAGGTGATATGGAAAAGCCTTGAAGTTTTTGGATGAGAGACTAAACTTCAGGAGACTTAGGACTTAATCGTTCTAAAGTGTGATGGGGTTGAGCAGTGGTAGTTCATTCCTCTTCTTCTCATTTGGATATTGGTATTTCAGAATGCAAATGGGAGGTTCGAGGTGAGGTGGAGGGATATTTACTCTGAGAATGGTCTATAGATTTTTATTTACTCGCCATTCATATTTCATGCCCTCCTTCTAGCGCCAAAATGTTGATGCCTCGAAAATCATTGCATCAACATAGGGGAAAACCACCCGGTCCGGACGTTAATGCAGCTCCTTTTCCATTTGGTATGGTGGCTTCGACTCGAGATAATGGGACCAGTTTCCCAATGATGAATAAAAAGGGGATGGATAAGTGACTGGTTTTCTAATAAGTGATAATGGATGGATGACTTAATCTAAAGAGAGAAAATACAAATAAATATTCTATCTCGGGAAATTTCTATTCTTAAGTGCAACGCTTGATAATCTCTGTTCATAAATAAGCATATAGATGACTCTATTTGATAAACATAGACATTCATTCATATAATAATTGCTTTGTTCAAATAGTTGAACAAAGTAATAAATAAAACATTGTTACACTTGTCTTTTATATATTACTGATACATGTATGACTAAAAGAAAAGCATCCTGTAAACATCCAATAGTGGAAAATATAAAGAATGTTGTTGAAACACATGCATATATTCAATAATAGCAAGAGTAATCAAATAACAATTCACATAAAAAGAATGAATTCAAAACATAGATAGTAGTACCATATGTGCTGCAAATCATTCCCAATATCAATCGCAATTTGAATTCTTTCTTTCAACTCAGAGATACTTTCATATAAAGGCAGTAGTGCACATCCATATAAATGCCTCATTGTCAAAAATTGGAATAATTGGCCCAGTCTTTATAAAAAATATATTTGAAGTACAGTAGTGCAACTTCAGGTTTGAGTCTTATACAAAAACTGAGGACCCTTTCTAAATGCATGAAAGGGTCTATAAATACTTAATTAAACTAACTAACTACAAAAATAAAATGCTATTTAATTGGTACAACTGGATCTTGAATATCTTCTCCACGGCAATTTGGTAGTCAGCAGCATGATTCATCACTCTGGTTGTTTTCCCTTTGATCTGAGTTGGCATATTGCTAGCATTGGTTCCACTTCTTGAGGGTGGCTAAGACGAGAATGGAGCTGAGCCAAGTATGTGGCATCATGTATATCAGGAATGATACACCTGATTGCATCTGTTAGACACTTGAGGGCGGCTCTTTGGCTGTATGGTTTTACTAGGAACAACAAATAGGTGTCCCAAGTTAAACTTTGAATACCTGTAATTAACCTTCCATTCTTTTCCAGCTCCTGATAACATGATTGCTCCAATGTTTTAGCCGATAGCAATTTACCTGGTGTACATTGTGAAATCATATTAGATAAATATAGAGTATTGTTAATTAATTCAATCAAATTACTTGTGGATAATTTGCATCTAGAAACTTCTCTCTCTACCTTCATCAACTGGGGCTGCCATTCCAAGAATAGGATTCATTTATGTGATTCTATGATTTTAGGCAAATTTGTTGCCCGTCCCTCACTGGTGTCTTGCCAAGTAAGAAAATCTATTAAGGTCTCATCGGCCTGCTCTAAGTCCTATCTAGCATCGACTGTTTTATCAATTATTGATGTTGTTATGTCACAAAGGGGCTCAACTTGAGAAATTTTATGACACAATAGTCTTATTTGTGTTACGAGTGCCTTATTAATTTGTAGCGCTTCTGTTCTGAAATCGACAGGCTGCGGAAGACTCTTGAACTTCTCTATTTGAAGTGATAATTGAGCAATTTTCTCATCTTTTGTCTTCACCATTAGTTCATTCATCGTCTTCAATTTTTCCAACGCTTCTGATAATTCTTTCTGCCTTTGAATCGCGCTTCAATCTACCCTCTGTTTTTCTTCAAGTAGCTGCTTATTCAGTTGATTATTTAACTGCTGCTGAGTTGACAATTGCTGTTCTAATTGTTCAGCTTTCTGTTGTGCCTCCGATAGCTGTGTTTGTAACAAAATAATTTCCTGGTCCTTTTCTTTTAGCAAATTACTCACTTCTGATGCCTTGTCCATGGTGTCCGCCGAATAGGCTCTGGCATACTGGGACAGCTTTGTTAGGTCATAAGAAGGATCGAACTCCTCTTTCCAAACTACGTTGGCTATCTCTGTTTGTTCGGGGAACAAGGAAGGTTGATCAATCCTTCTCCTTTTCCGTTGTCGCTTTACTACGGCCCTGTGTTTTGGGCTGTAAATTACCTCCAATGGAGTTATATCCTCCACCTGCAAAATGATTTGATCCGAAGGGTCTTTCAGAATTATTTCTAAGTCTGTACTAGGGGGTAGGCTGCTAGTTCCTTCACTTGGAACCTTTTTTGATGTTGTATCGTGTGTATCTGTCGCTTTGGGTGTATTGGCATCTTTTGAGATTTCCAGATTTCTTATGATGGAGTCGAATTGCTGCCATTATTGGAGCAATTTTGGATCAATCTGGGTATCGAAATTCACATCCTTGCTGCTCTTATCCTGCTCTTTTTTTTGTTCCTCCTCATGTACTTTCTCTTGCTCTTTCCTTCGCGCTTCCTCCTGTTCTTTCCTCTATACTTATTCCTAATCTTTTCTTTGGACTTCTTCAAAAATTTCTGATGTAGTAGGAGGATCGTCGGTAAGTCGCTGTTCAGGCTCGCTTGATTGTGTCATCGGGGCAGTAGCTAGTAAATCTAGTGGAAGAGTTTGCATCCTCTGCTCTCTGAGTTTGTTGAATTCCACTAACCCTTCGTCATGATATCTCATTTTAGCTAGTGTTTGAACCTGAAATAATGATTCCGCCGAGGAAAATAGGTCATCAAACTCGTCTTCTTTATATTCAAACTTAGTGAGTTTTGCCTGTTCAAGTACATTATAGACGATTTTCCTTGGATCAAATCGTCTATTAGGAAGAGTGGCGAGATTCAGTATATTTATCTTTTCTGCTTCTTTCTCTGCATGCTTATAGTCATGCAGAGTGTAAACACCACACCTTAGAGGAAAAGGAGGCCAAACTTGCTTTTTTGAATTCCTCAGAGTCTTGGTTGCTCCTGCGGACGTAATCTGATATGCTATTTCTCTAGCCAATAGTTTGTCGGGTATGTACAAGGGAAAAACATGAGGCCTAGCAAGGCTACTGAAAACTCTTATATATGTAAATTTATCCTCTCCGAACCAGTTTCCTAGGGCGGTTAAGTCAATCTCTGCTTGTGAGGAAATCTTCGGAGCAAGCTTGTCAAAAATTGCATAGTAAATGGGCAACATAAATCTATTACAAACTTGATATAAGTGGTCTTTATAATGGGATTTCCACAACTTCTGGTGATAGATATGAATCGGCATGGGGTCTTGTGAAGTCCATCTCCACCCCAGCACAGGAAATTCAGAGTTAAAACAAAGAGTATCTAAGATGTAGGCACTATAATAAAATGGAGAAATAGACCTATCGGTAATGCGAGTTTTATTTCTAAACTCAAGAATAGCAGTTGCTAACTTATCAGATAATATATTTCCCCAATCCATTATTTCGCTATTGACTGCTGCTTCCATTAAAGGAACCATCTCTATTGAGAATTTTGAGGAATCATGCAATCCTCAAATCCTACACATCATCGCTCGAGTGTAACAATAAGGAGAACATAATGAATCAACAGAGTACTTACCTGAGGAATCATGCTTGTGTCTTGTGGGGTTCTATCTCCATTCTCGTATAGGTGCTGATTTGGTTTCATTTCCATCTCTGAACTTCTCTAGAAATTCTTTGTTATACTTCTTCTGTGGTTCGGGCAAATGGTACATTTGTCTCAAATCATTAGGTTGAAACGAACCGAAGACTCTCCCGTCAATTGCGAAAAATGTTCTGTTTGTAACCGGGATTTCCTCAACTGCCCACCTTACTAAATCCGTGTATGGAAGAATTTTCTCTCAAGCCGCTATTCGATGTAAGTAGGAATTGGCTAAATCCTTTAGGGTAGCTTCGGACTTTTGGTTTGAACCTGCTGTAGCTTGTACTGATACCGCTTCAGGCTCTTCGGCTTCAACAAGATTATAGATGGTTTTCCAACCAGTATTGCCGAGACCAAGACATGTAGTGTTTGAGATCAATCCTTTTTTACTTGGTCTCGGATCGACGTTAGATTTTCCTGTCACTGCGGGAGCTGAAGCTGTTCCAAATCTTTTAGATTTCTTCCCCATTTGGCCTAAATTTGCTGCTTCGGAGGAGCTCTGCGCAGGAGATAAAATGAATGTAATGCAGAGAATAGGTGGTGCGAACCAAGTATGAAAGAGTTATACCAATCAATAAATAATGAAGGCTTAAAATAATGTTGCTGCAGATACAATCTCTGAAGAGATTCTGGCATAAATGCTCCATTAATTAGCCATTTAATCCTATCAATCATTTAAATGCTCATCATGTCGTTTATTTTCCGAATAATTCATTTAAGCGTGGCTTTGATTTTTTGGAGGTTAATCACAAGTGAATCGCTATCGGGAATAGAAAGGCTTTTAATAATAATTTAACATAATATACTCAAGCCTTTTCAATGTTTTTTCAAATTCTCGCTTAGCTTTATCGCAATCAGAATTCGGAGGAATGCTCGAGTAGTTACAATTATGTCATTGCGAAATCCCCTATCGCAGATAGAGATAAAGCTAATTCGCATCAGGAGTTTTAGAAGGGTGACTTTTTTTTTGTGCATGCTATATTCCCCGATCACCGATAGCGATATCGCATCAGAGCAAAGAGAGAGGGCCTTTTGTTACAATCGCTTACCTTTCCCGATATCCGATAGCTATTCGCTTGTTGGATCGGGGCAAACCAATGGGTCCTTTTGCTATGTTTCCTTTGTTATTGCGATATGCGATCTTACGATCACTTTATCGAAATAATAAAGAATTATTCATTTATTTTTATAAGACCGATTTATGTTCATTCAAAAAGGTTTATAATGTATTTTTTCTTTCGGACCTTTTGAGGAATGATGAGTTGATACCAATTTTATTCATAAATCTAAAAGGGGCCCATTTCATATTATAGTTGAAGGTAAAAAAATTTATGAAAGGGGGGGTTGTTGTACAGCACAACAATTCCTCGAATATATCTTTTTAACGAGGTATTGTGCTCGTCAAAAAAATATTGTATGCCAAAGTTACAACCCCAGATGTTGATGTACTAATTTACCCAAACGGGGCCCATAGTTTGGTGTTTCATCTCCTAGGGTTAGGTTTTTGGATGTTTAGGGTGTTCCATTATTTCTCAATACTAAATATGCCTTTGAGCCGCATTGTAACATAGTTCAGAGACTTGTAGCCACCCAATCAGTTCTCATAGATAAGCTACCATCACCTGAGCTAATCATATTTCCATTTTGTTTGTAAGCATATTTCAGTATTTGATATTAATGAAATGAAGTTTTATATCTGTTGCATCTATGGATTTATGGTTATATTTTTAATTTGTTGTGCTCATGTTTAAATCTAGATCAATCATTTTATTCATTGGTGCATAATTATTTCAAATCTATGTGACAATTATGGCCCTTACAATACATATATACTTTAGATTGAAGTATTCATCAAAAATCATTTTACTTGCACACCTAGCCCTTTGATATTCACCTCTTTATATTGTGTATCGCTCATCCAATATCACAAGTCAAAACAGCACTAGTGCTGGTGGTAATCTTTGATGGGATCAATAACCATCGTCGCACTCATTAATATGGTCCAATACCATGGTAAGGACCCTTGGCATTTAGAGTACCATAGTGCAAAAACCATATGCTACTTTGCTTCACTAAACTAGCGTGTATATGTTACTTGGTCTTGATGAACCCACATATAGATTTTTAAAAGTTCACCTGTATCAAACTTCTGATTCTGATCTGTAAACCTGTGCCCCATCATTCTGATATTTTGTTCCATCATTCTGTCACCTATGAACTGACCTGTGAACTCATCTAGTTACCATATACTTATTCTATTACAAGTGAGTTTCCATCAAGGACAACACATGCATCATAATGTCAATAGCCATTTTGAATATTTCTTCTTTTATGTTCATTTATCTATAATAATATTTTTATTTTGTGTTTAATTCTTACTACATTTGAGCCCAAGTAGTGATACTACCTCCTTCCAAACTCATGAATCAACACATAGTTGCATCCTTGAGGGTGGAAGGAAACAATTTAAGTTTATTTTCATTAGAGGTGTAATCATATGTCATGCATACAACAAAAAATTAAAACATGAAGGTATCAAGGTCTTTAAAATCCAAGACACGAAAATGTGGGAGGGAAGTAGGGCTAACGTTCTTCATTCTAGCTTCCCCATTTGTCTCCCTGATAGGAAAGAATTCAAGTTGCCTATTTCCAAACATTCCTTCAGTGGGTGATGGAGGTTCTTATTACCCTATAAGCTCCTAAAAAATATTTGTCTACTCACTTAGAAGGTTCTCCAAATCCTCAATGGTTAGAGGAGGAGGTCCACAGTCACCAAAAAGTGAAGGTTAACTATTTGTAGAAGTGGGGATTTTAGGAAAAAAAAAATCCCAAGTTATCCCTAGCTCTATCAGGCATGAAATAACAATTTTTTTCTTTTTTGAATTTTTTTATCAACATAAATACTTATGCAAATTTTGTTTTTTTTTTTTTCAAGAAATGGAAGGGAAAAGAAAGCAACTTGAAACAGAAAGCAATACCTACTTCAACATCTCCCCGACATTGGCACCAAAAAGTGATGAGTCCTAGTATAACAATAAGAATGATACAACTCCTAGGGCCACCAACTTTAATTTATCAATATGGAGTTTGTACAACTTAAGAGGTGACAATGCTATATGCTTAGTAAGCAAGATTCTACCGAAGCTGCTTTGAGGCAATGAATTGAACTGAAATGTGTAGAGACCATTTTGCAAAATTCCAAAGAACTAAAAATATTGAACTTAAATTTTCAAGAAAAGATACAATTGAAGAATTACTTGTTCTATTGCATAAAGGAAACACTAATCTATTTGAATGGAAAGAAAGGTTGAGAAAAAAATCCAAATCTATTTTGCAGAAAATAAATAACAGGAAAGTAAACCTTAGATAGTTGCATGAAACTAGTGCCTCCAATATGTATTGCAAGAAATAAAATATATATTATTGCAATCAAGGTAAAATCTATTCTATTTTTAGAAAGCATTAAATTCTCAAAAGTGATCAGTGTAAACTATTTCTATCCTACTTTACTCATTGCTAAAACAATAAACCTCAATTACAGAAGTAAAGCTACAGTAATGAAATGAATATATAAAAAGGATATTTTGTCTTCTCAAGTTTGATTCTAAGGCTTCGGGGGTATTTTGGAATGATAAGAAGCAAAAAGTAAAGATTAAGAGGCAATTTTGGATATGTTTTGATGAATTCTGTGAAGTGCTCCAAGATTGCTACATGATTGCCTGTATTGATATAGGGTTTCATCCGTGAGAAATCGAAAGGTTCTAGGAGTGGTATGAAGGTGGGAGAGGTGTTAGGAAGTTGCAAAAGAGTGCAAAGAACCTTGCCAAGCTTAGATCTACTCAGTAGACTAACTTTCACAAAGGGGAAAATAAAACTAACAACCTCATGTAGCTCTATAATGTAATTTTCCTTGCGCAAATAGTGTGGAAAAACATATGAAAATGGGAAGAAGAGTGTTGAAGGATATGATGTTTATGCATGGAAAGTTATGCTACTATTCCCTATGAACCAATAGATCTCACCTGCATACAAAATGATCATTCAATTATCAAAGGCAACATGATTAAAGGAATCCTAAAATACTAATTACATGAAGCCAAAATGCATGGAAAAGGATGAGTTGAATTTGAACTAGAACCTAAATATTACATAAAAGAAATACCATATTTTTTGTGCTTGTCCACTTAGGGTACATAGCTAATCTTCTCAAGAGAGCTTACTTATCAACCTGCAGAGTCAAGGATTTTTCTCATAAATAGATTTGCAGAAAGAAACACAACTAGACTAAGTGTAGAAAAAGGAATATATAATAAAAATATACAAAAGAGGGGCTTGAGTGCTTGGGTTGGGCCCTGACAAAAGGAAACTTAACTCCCTTAAAGAAATTTTATACTCGAGGAAAAATGATGCTTTTCATTAATCTCAAAATCCATGAAATACATAACATGACAATGGAAATAACAAGTAGAAATATCTTGCTCTAATAGTCACTATCTTCCTCTAAAAGTCGAATCCTACTGAGCTGCTAAGGGAAAACCTCCTTGAAGGGAGGGACGATTCCTACAAAACTCCTACAAATTGATTTGGTTTCTTGGGGATCTTGCAGTCACTGAGGGGTAGTAACTACCCATAAGCCAACCAAGTTGTTGATGGGATGATGTAAGGAACAAACCTCCTAAATCTTCTCATGTTGGTCTCCAACCTATTCTACATAATAAATTCTCCTTGTCTTGCACATTCAATTGATTCGGCTACAAGATATAACAAATATTCCTTAACCTTCATGGTGAACAAATTATAGCTCAAAAGGATATCATTGAATGCAAAAGGAGAGGTTAAAAAGTGTTGAAGTATGGTCAAATGGGCCTTGAATTGTACCTATATGTGAAGCCATAAATGTGTAAAGAGGAGGGGAGTGTACTTCTTGATCAAAGGTATTAATTCTAATTTAAGATTACAAAATATTTTTAGATTTTAGATTTCTGGAATTGTTAGCTTACTATAATAGATTTTCTGGATCCATCCCATTCATATTGATTTGAAATCGTTGTTTTGAACATGTAACTGAGGTTCACCATCAGGATAAAAGTATGTGGAAAACTAATCAACCTTAGTATTTAATAAATAAGGAAATGGTATTAAGGTTTTTTGAGAAAATGACTGACTATAAAGTTAATCAAAATGGATTATGTAATTATTAAAAATGAAATGAATTAAATTAAACAAATAAAATGTTTTTGCAGAGATTCATAAATGTAAATTTTTATATTATTAAGATTAGTACTATGATATATCATCAAATAATTAATATGTTTTGATTTTTCAAGAATAATTAATGTATTATAAATATTAAATTAATAAATTTAAAATATATTTAATGAGGGATTAGGGTAAATAATGTTAAAGAATAATATTAAAAAATAACAAGTGGTGCAGTTATAGATGAATGAAACATGAAGTAAGGGGGTTTCATTCATCTCTAACTCTTCCCACTTGTTTTATTTTTAATATTATTCCTTACATTTTAACCCTAATCCTCATTTAAAATAATATTTTTTAAAAATATTATTAATTTTAATATTTAAGAATACAATTACTTTATTTTTGAAATCACAATATATTAATTAATTTGTTTAATAAATCATAGTATTAATATAATAATATAAACATATACAATTATGAATATGTGTAAAAACATTTTATTATTTAATTTAATTCCATTTTATTTTTAATAATTAACATAATCCATTTTGAATAATATGGTTGGGCCCATATTTCTCAAATCACTCCAATAGAATTTCCGCTATTTATTAAATACTAAAGTTGAAATCAATTTTCCACATACTTTTATCTTGATGATAAACTTTAGTTGCAAGTTCGAAATGTCTATCTTCAAATCAATATGAATAAGATAGATCCAGAAAATCTATTACAACTTACAAAATAGTATTGTTTTATTGGGACACCATTTCCTTGTATAATACCTATCTAAATAGAAATATCCATCATAAATCAAAGTGGTAGTAAGATCCTTAAGGAAATGATTTTTATAAATAATACCTATCTAAATAGAAATATCCATCATAAATCAAAGTGGTAGTAAGATCCTTAAGGAAATGATTTTTATAAGCTATTTTTTTATAAAATATTAAAATAATGAATTTCATCGATAATACAATATTGTTACAACAATATTGAAGTATCAAAATAACAATATTGTAATATTTTTTTTTGGTTACAAAAAATTGAAAGATAATTCTCCATTTTCATTGGCATCCACTATTAATGTGACTTATCCACTCACTATTTATATAGATTTCCCTATTATCATTTCCATGGTGGAATTTAGAGTTTTTTCTAACTTTTTGGAAGTTATATCTTCAAATATTTTTGGGCTTAGGTTGGCTTCATCATACCCTATGCTAATTACCCAAGTTTTTTTTCTCACCATTGTAATGGACATTAGGGCTTTGTGGCACCCATTGCCAATTTACGATTTCTTCGTTTTCGTTCCCATTATCGTGGAATTGAGGGCTTTGTGGAATTTCTCGTGTTGGTTTCATTTTGGAAATTTTGTGACTTCTAGGGTTTTATGGGATTTTTTCTATTGACTTCACAGGTATATTTTGGTAATTAATAATATGTATTTTGTGATTATACGGATGGATTATTTTTCCTTGTGTGGAAGGGGAAATGACTTCCCAAATTTTATGTATATATATAAATCATGCCATATCATTTAATGTTAATTATTTAATCATGCTTATTATTATAATTTCTCTTTATTTTTAGGTTTATTATTGTAATTTCCCTTTTAGGGGCTCATCTCTTTTTCCCTCCGCAATAGAAGAACCTTGACACATTTATGGCTGAAGACTCACTAGGCAGACTCACTTGCTTCTCGAAGGCACATATGTGATCTTCTCTCTTGCTGATAGCTACAGCTAAAGCGAATTTATAAGAATATATGGAAACTAGGTCGATACTCCAGATAGGACTCATATTCCAAATAGTGTGAGGTTTAATTGGGACTTCACATCAGGGATAAACCATTGGTTGATGAATTTCCATCATTGTCAACAAAATGGTGCTAGAAGGAGGGCCAGATGACAGAATGTGCCCATAGTGTCTAATTTGAATCTCTTATTCAAAATGACTCTTCCCAAAATCATAATCCTGAGATGATTTTCTAAATATCTTAATCATAAAAGCCTAGTCCTGATGATGAACCAAATTAGCTGGTTCAAAATGCATCGACAAAATTTTCTCTTATGTGATTTATATAAAAAAGACTCTTCTTAATGTAATATGAATCACAAAAGGCTAAATTCAGAAAATATATTAATCTTACCATCCATGCAGAAGTTATTCATAGCCTACCCCAATTTAAGTTTGATGGTGAGGGTGAATTATCTCTCCGTGAACATCTATTTCAAGTTATCTATTTTTTCCTTTCTAACATAATGCATTGCAAGGATGTCATGGCTAGATTACTCACCCTCACATTTGAATGTCGTGTTAATCAATGGTTTCATACATTACCCACTGCTTCTATCTATTCATTTGACCAGCTTGCAAAGGATATTCATAAAGCATTTGACACATATGCTTATCATGATGTTCTTAAAGGAATTAATCAACTAAGAATGAAGCCTATAAATCAACGGAAGAATTTTTGAATCAATTCCTTCACCTCTGTTATGAATTTCTAAGAGAAGACACATATTGGGATTTATTTAAACAAAAGTCTAAGAATTTGGTTTACATCTCTTTGCATGATGAATATGAACCCCATGATGTTTATACTTCCCCAAATTTTTTAAATCATGAAGCACCTATAGTTTCAGAGGAGGAACCTACTACTCCTTTCGTTACTTTTCCTCCTTCTTTTCCAGTTCTAATGTGGGTGTCTCCTTATGGTGATAATAACGTCGGGAAATCCGAAAATAAAATTCCTAATCCATCTCTTCATCCTCCTTCCACTTCTCGATTCAAATCTAATGAAAGAAACCTTGAAGGGGCTCATGGAGCATAGAGTGAAGGCTAATCCTTTCATTCCTCAAGATGACATTGTCACTCTTAACATTCATATTAAATCTGTTTCCATCGAAAGTGTTACTTCTTCAAGGGGCATCTATCATCCTCTATCATCTACATGTCATGACTCTATGTATCATGATCTATGTTATCAATCTTCTCCACCAACTAGCCCTTCACGCTCTCTTGATTTTCAAGTTGCTGGATCAAATTGCGATCAGATACAAGGTAATCACATTACATTGGTAGGGGAGGAAAATAGAGAGACTTTTGGTCTCTCTCCCCTTTTTCAAAGTACCCCATGTCAAGTTGATGCACTTACATTCTTGGATGATTTTAAATATTCTAATGTAGGTAGTGAATTAAATGAAATCAATTATTTCAATCGATCTGTAGCCTTGGGCAACAATCATTTCGATGATGATGACTTTGTTAATGTATGTGATCATGAATACCAAATGCACCAACTGATCTTTTAGTTTTTCAAGAAGCTTCTATTTTGAAAGATTTATATCGTAAATATATTGCGGTCAAAGAAGATTCGCTTATGAACAATTCTTCCTCTTCACCTCCCTATCCTTTCTGCTTTACTCTTTACAATGCTTCAAATTGTGATGGAGACCTTCAATGCTCTTCAAATTTGTTATCCCATGCGTTGAATCTTGAAATGACAAAGGATAGTGAGAATATCCGTGATGAAGAAGGAATTAATGAAATTATAGAACAACCATTTCATCCCTTATCATCTCTTGTTTAGTATGGGGGCGAATCTTCGAATCAGTGTGATCACGGGATTTCTCTGATTCATATACCTTTATATTTGAGATCAGCGGAATATTATGACTTGAGTAATCTATTTGTTAAATTTGAGAAATCTGATCAAACCAATGATCTAGATAACTATGATCTAGATAATGGTGATATTGTTAACTTAATCGATAGTGGTTGTCCACATGCAATTTGTGATCTGACTCAGTTTATAAAATATTGTTATCTATCTTTCTAGTGGGCTCCAGTATTGTAGCAATGATGTTGCAACTCCTGGGACTCCCTTCTTTACTTTTATCAACCCGGTAGTTCGTAATAAACTTGGAAGTGATGATGTTGTATGCACAATTACTAGCTCTTGCCGCAGGCTGTCACTTGATCAGTTGGCACAAGTTTGCTAGGAGCTTAAGCCAACTTATATGAGTTCTTATAAGAAGATTTTAACTATTATGGATGAAAACTAACTCCAGAGAGGCTAATCTACTTGCATAAAGCAGTTGAAAGCTGAAAGGAAATGCAAACCTTAGCAAACCCTAGTTTTACCGACTAACCCTACTGGTGCAAGAAAAGAGATGAAATCTGCGGAAATGGATGCCATTGACTCTTGGAAAGGTAAAATGCATCTGGCTAACCTAATTCTAAAGGAAAATATGGAAAAAACATCTTTTTGTATTTTTGAGTAATTTTGCATAATTATTATGCATCCTTGAAGGTAGAGGGAAAGAGTTTCAACTTTTGCTCATCTTCTACATAGTCATAAGTTCGACAAAGGACAACAAACTTGAACGAGAAGGTATCAGGGTCTTCAGTGGTCAATCCATGGAAGTGAGGTAAGGCTGAGGGACTTATGTTTTTCATTTTTGTGTCCCCATTGGCCTCTCAAATGGGAAAGGCACCTTCTATTCTCTCCTTGTCTCCTATGCCATTTTTGTGTTCAACCATGGTCTCAGGAGGAATGTTTTCTTGCTCTTCTTCTGTTATAGAATCTTCATATATCTTTGGAGGTTCATTGCCACCGAAGAAGAGAGAAGGGTGACTCAAGGATGTGGTGGGGGCATTGGGTAAGAATTTTCCTAAATTGTCTCTATTCCTACGAGGCATGAAATGAAATATTTTTGGTTTATTTTTATGTTTTTCTTTGCTTGTACCCGCAAAACTAAAATTGATTGAACAACAAATTGCAACTAACTAGAATAAACCTTGCTGGAATGAAAATTGTAGAATTGAAATGAAAGCAGGAAATGGCTAATCTATGTTGCAGAATTGAAATTGCAGAAATGAAATGCCAAGCTACGCTTGCAGAATTGAAATTGCAGAATTGAAATGCTAACCTATGCTTGTAGAATTGAAATGCTAATCTATGAAAGTGAGAAATATCTAATGTGCATGTGCTGAAATGAAATGAAAGCAGGAAATGTCTAATTTACTTTTGTGGAAATGAAATTGCAGAATGGAAGTGAAACAACTACTCTACTTTTTCTAAAATAAACTACTTAGCAGAAGGTTGCAGTAAAAAATAGAAGAAAGAAGCAATAAAAAATACTCTGGTGCTTCCCTGGAAATAGCACCAAAAAGATGGTCGGCTCCAATATTGCAGCAATGATGCTACAACTCTTGGGACTCCCTTCTTTACTTTTATCAACCGGTAGTTCGTAACAAACTTGGAAGCGACGGTGTTGTATGCAAAAGTACTAGCTCTTGCCACAGGCTGTCACTTGCTCAGCTAGCACAAGTTCACTAGGAGCTTAAACCAACTTCTATGAGTTCTTAGAAGAAGCTTTTAACTGTGATGGATGAAAACTAACTCCAAAGAGGCTAATCTACTTGCAGAAAGATGCTGAAAGCTGAAAGGAAAGGCAAACCCTAGTTTTACTGACTAACCCTACTGGTGCAAGAAAATAGATGAAAGCTACAGAAATGGATGCCATTGACTCTAGGAAACGTAAAATGCATGTGACTAAGATACTTTTGTAGGAAAATATGGAAAAAACATCTTTTTGTATTTTTGAGTAATTTTGCAGGACTATTTTGCATGTGTTTTAACTGTTTTTTACTGTGCAGGAATTCATTAGCGAAAGGAAATGGAGTGGGAATTTGTAGGAGGTTGGGTAGGTGAGAAGAGGGCCTAAGGGGTCCTTAACACCCTTCCATAGAATTTGACAGCGATCAGATCTCGAAAAACTGCTCACGTGAACTTCTACAGAAAGTCTGCAGGAGTTTTGCAGGAAGTTCTACAGGAACAACCGAAAGAGGATTTTTGAGGGTTGATGGTGGAAAAACGGTGGGAAAGTTGAAATGAAGGATGAAAAAGGATGTTAAGGGGTCTAGGACTTGGTAAATGAAGCTGAGTGATGAAGGTGGTTGGATTTGTTCAAGGATGGAGGGAGCAATGTTGCACAAAAATGTAGAAATTAGGGAAAATTGGGATAATGTGGAAAATGAAGGGAAGGAATCTTGGATCAGGGGCTAGAACAGGTTGTATGATGGAGGAATGGTAGGTAGGGATGTATTACAGGGTTCTGCACACTATTTTCCAAAACTGGTCGAACAAAGACTACAAAAAACAGACATCTATCTATCTTGAGCTAATCTGATCTAAAAACCAGAAACATGATGAACAAAAGTTTATAGACAGGACATCATGCAAGATAGCTATGGAAACTAAGCAATAATAGATATAAACATGCAAGCACAACTGATATCAACTTTTCTAACTTAAAATCTAACACTAGCAATTGCATTGGAAGGCAAAAAAGTGTTTTCGTGGCAGCAAGTGTGCCTTGGTCTCAGCTCATGGTCCCAAGGAAGGAGAGATGAGATCAAGGACTGCTTGATAGCCTTTTTGTAGATATTTTCTATTACCAAACTATCAAATCAACCTGAAGCATGAAATGCTATCTTAATCATCAAAAACAACCTAAGTAACAAAGCAAGATCTTAACCTAAATAACATAAATTACTCTATGAATGCAAGGAAAACACATAAAAGTACACAAAGGAGGTACTAGCACTTGGGTTGGGCCCAACCCCAAGAGCTAAAGCCTCCTAAGAAAGCTCAGAGCTAGCGCAAAGAGAAATTTATCTCCATTACTCAAAAAATAATCATGTCACAAAATTGTTTACAGTAAGAGCTCGAAAATGAGTTGAAATGCAGAGCTGCACTAAAGTGCGAAAAATAAATGTTCAATAGATAAACTACTAAGGCTTGAAGCCCTTCTACTTATGTAACACGAGGACTCCCAACAATCCTCCTTAACTTTAGGAGCTTGGCTGCTCAAAACTGCAGTTAATCAGCCACTTCACAAAACTTGCTCGGCTGCCCCTTGAAATCATCTTTGGTGGGTTGTTGAACTTCGAGCTGATGGTGGAGAACTCGAGGAAGGGGTCATTTAGTGTAGGAGACACCCTTCCTACAAATCCTCAGCATTTTTCCTTCGTATTTGGCTGTTAACTTGCTCATAAATGCTTGACCTTGGTCCAAAAGATGTCCAAAAATCTGCAATAAGCACGTATTAGACTTTGTGGTCAAGTGACTATTCTCATTCATTCAATTAACATAATATATTCAAAAGCATGCATAAAACTATGAAGAATGGTGGATTAATCGAGAATAATAGGCAAAATGAGGCCATAAAGTTACCCATTTTTGGGGTTCATCACTTTCTTTAGTTTCAGAACTTGTCAAGAAGACGAAGCACTTCAACTCTCATTGATGGTTATGTGAGAATCTCACAATCCTAGTGAAATTTCCAGATCATGTCAAATCTGGATTTTCTCGCATAATTCTTTCATTCCTATTGTTTCATTGGATGTAAATTTGTTCTTGATGGATTTTGGAATTCCTTGTTACAATTTACCTATTTCTAAAGATCTGGTTTCTGATCATAATGTTGCATCAAATTCATTATCATTCAAATATATTGTATCAAATTTAGGTTTGGGGTGTATACCTTTCACAAATTCATAGGATCGTGAAGCTGATCAATTTGGAGATCACCTTTGGCCAAAAAGTCCACATCTATTGAGTGTTGTGTTGAATAATCAACTCCTACTTTTTCTTATGAATGTCTTCACGACACCAGAAATCCTCTGGAGTGTCGGCAAGCACTTGACAAATTTGTTGAATCAGGTTCCTCTTTTTCATCCATTGCATCTTGATTGGTTTCATATGTTCATTATACGAGCATTCTTTTCAATTCCTTCGATGATTTTGATGCTTGTAAAATTTGTCACCAATTACGGGAGAATAGTTTATCACATTCGACATGCAAGGAAGTTGATTCTATTATTGAGAGAATTAGCAGAGGTTTTCATTTTTATTTATCATTCTTAACTACAAATAAGGAATCTGACATTTTAATCAGTGCATCTGATCACGATTCTGTCTCTGATGACCGTCATTCAACTTACCATTTTCACGTCATCACATCCAATGATAGTTGTTTTACATCCTTTGATCTTCATGGTTTCACATCTCACCCTTCAAGTACTTGTAAGACGATTGAGGCACTTCAGCCTTCAATGATGGTCATGTCGGGTCCTCATTGTATTGACAAGATGACTAAATATGATAATATCAATGGTCTCTCACAAGATTCTCATGTTGATATCATTCTCTTAATTACAAATTCATCTTTTTAGAGATTTCAGAATGTTCAAAAGGAGTGTTTCAAATTTCACGATCCAAGTTATGATTTCCTGGAAGCAAATTTCTTAGCAAGCCCTTTGGCCAAGAGCAATTTTTGGTCTTTTCTCATGCTTTATAAGAAAGATGACACATATGAAGGTGCATTTGCAAGAAGCTCTCATGGTTTCTCTTCTTATAATGGTCATAAAAAAGGTAAGAACATGAACTAGTTAAAAGTAGTGGCTATGTCCTATCTTTCTGTTGATAGACAAGACCTATTTATTGTGCAAGTTATTCAAGCTCTTATCTTTTCTATTGCACAATATTTTGTATTTTCTTTAATTGCTCACATCTTTTTGTACGTAGGTTGGGAACACTTACGGTGGCTACATTGGAAATTACACTACACATGTCCCTGACCTTCAAGCTAGATAGTTTAGGAGTAGTTATAGCCACATGTTAGTTTTCCTTGCACATGCATCTTGCATTCCCTTTCTGTAGTCTTTCATTTGCTTTCTATACTTCCATCTTGCATCCTATTTTCGGCTTAGCCTCCTTTTTCTTTGTTCTTTTGATTTCAGTTTTTCTGTTGTGTCTTATCTCTTTTTGTGTAAGAATTTACATGAAGGGTGTCCTATTTTGGCTCAAAAGATAATGTGGAAAAATAGAAAAGGACTTCGTGACATTGCAAAATTTGGCTAACCTTAGGTCCTCCTTCCTTATGTTGGTTACATATTTTGGTTGATGAAGTTCTGATGAAAAATATGATCCGTACGTAAAGATATTTTTTGTTTAGCTATGATATCTGTGTCTATTCTGGAAACCTTGTTCCCATGCTCAGTTCTTATGTTTCGATGTTTTCATGCTTATCTAATCAGTAAAAGAGGAAAAGGGGAAAAATATAAACGAGAAAACCTAAATTAGAGGTCTCTATATGCTTCTCTAAAGGAACAACCTCTCTTGATCTTAATAAGTCAGGATCCCTCTTCCATCAATAAAATGACTAAGTGCCTATGCATAATCCTCTTTTAATATATAAATAAAGTTGAAAGAAGAGAAAGGCTTCCTACACAGAGAGGTGAAGCAAGTAATCCTATCGGGGTACTATCCAAGATCATTGACAGTGAAGCAATGTTTCTGTTCTTATAGTGACCCCGCCTGGGTATTGTCCAGGCATGCTGGCAATGGAGAAACACCAAAGATGGAAAAACTCTACTCTGAAAATCTAAATCTCGCAAACTACCCTACCCTTTGTGATTCAAAACATTTGTGATACTGTTGAATCTTATGATTGTGTTCAACCAAGAACGCACAAAGGGGGACCATGTTTACTCACAAGGTGAGTAGGGAAGCCAAAGTAATCCAAAAAATGAATCAATACTTCTTGAAGAACTAAGACCCTGCACATAAGAGTCAACCAAGACAAAGAAGATGGAATTATACTAGTGTTTCACCATGTGTTGTTGCTGCTACAACACCCTTCAAAATTTTGGCCTGCACCAAATTTCAGAGCCTTCCTTGGTCTTGCATGTTGTCACTACAAACATTGAAATGCATTCCATGTGTTATCTCTAAGTGTTTTGGCCCCATTTGTGAGAAAATCAAAATGTCATATTTTCACATGTTAAGTGTCAAATGATATATATGAGCTTGTTTTGGTGGTTTCAAGGGGTTGCCTTTGTGTAAATGAGTTTATTTTACTATTTAAACATTTGTCACACTCATTCCCAAAGTTTTAAGCGTTGTCGCACAAGTGTCTTCATGGTCGTCGCAAAGTGTATCCATAGTGTCACACTGATCATAAATCATTGGAAAAGTTGTTACACTAATGAAAATGTGTTCTTCATATGTCCTGGATGATCTATGTTGTTGTTTCGTCAAGTGTTTTAAGTGTGTGATAAGAGTCAAGTCATATCATTGTTAACAATAGCTTTATTGGTCCCACACTTAACCGAATTCCATAAACTTTCCAGCAACTTAGCCTCATCCGGCCTTCCTGAACTATGCATTCCATAGTTCCAACCCTCAAGCTATAACCTAGCCTCTCGACACTATGGAATTCATATATCCTTCCTCCAAGGACTGCAAACGACGTAGTCTTAGTGCCCAAGCCTTGACCTTGACCTCCAAAATTGCGCAATTCAGCCCTCCAGCTTGGCCCTAACTATGCATTGCACAATTATCAGCTCAAGCCCAACTCTTGAGTTCTTGAGCTGCATAATTGCACAATCACTAGGTCTTCTCTGCCTCCCAAAACTGCGCAATTGGCTGAAATAGTGCAAAGCTCCTCAACCTGGCTCATTGAGTCCCAAAACTGTGCAATTTTCTGCCCTGTCTAGCCTGGAGTGCACATTTCATAGTATCAAGGCTCAAGCTTCACCCCTGACTACTTGAGCTGCACAATTGCATAGTCACTGAGCCTCTCCCTAAGCCTGCAACCTAGTTCCAAATCAGTTAGTGGATTAACATTCATCATCTTAGCATAGGGGTTTATCAAAATGATATTGTCTTGTTATGAGTGAATTGAAGATGCATATACTCTATCAGTCTATGACAAGATGATGAAGAAGGAGATGGAGAAGGGAAACATGCTGAAAGTCATCTTTGTTGATCCGAATTAGATCCATGAAAATTATCAAAGTGCCATGACTGTATCAAATTAGGACAGACTTCGAATTTATGAACAAAGAGCTATCAGGAAGACCTCTGGACAATGGCAGTTTGCAGTTACCAAGGAATGACAAGGACCTCAGTCAAAGTGCACTGATTGAGGCCCATGGGGATCACGTAGGAGGAAAAACTGGCAGTTAGGAAGCCCAAATCGGGAAACGGAGGCCCTTTTTGATCTGCGATTAGTGCTAATCGCGCATTGCTGGCGAAAACCCCTCGAGAAGGAAAAGCCCCAAGCGCTCAGTCGCATGGGAAGCCAAGAAACCATATGGAAAGCGCTAAGGTGAAAGGCGAGTCCCGCGCTCCAAAACCGGCGGTATATCAAAGGCATATTGGGGTGGTAAGCGGATTTGGCAGAAAACGAGCGATTCCATTCATCGCATGATGCATGTCCGACGGATGAGAGAGAAAACCACCTCTCATCACAGGCTAATAGTTGAGCAAGTCAACCATGCGAAATGAGCGAACACTGTAGGATTTGGGGACTCCAGATCTAATGACGAATATTGAACCTGATGGGAAAATCAGATTTGATGGGGGACTTAAGCCGCGACATATAAAAGTTTGAAGTCCGATTTGACCATTGAGTTGGTGGATGAGTCATTCCATAGTGTAACTGAAATACCAAACCATTGAGTAAGAGCTGGTGCAATTCATGAGAGCATAGGTGGCCACTTCCCCGTGGGATGTTGGCGATGACGTAGAGGTAGGGAACTCTAAGCAAATAGCAGTAGGTGATCTGAAGGGGTGGAAGAGGAAGTGAAAAGTCAAGGAAAAATTGGCTTTAATCCATGGACAGATAGAGAATAGTACAAAGAAGGAAAAGGAAGAACCAAAGAAGAAAAACAATGAATGAAAGGGCTAAAGAGACTGAAGCAAGAAGTAGAAAACAGAGAGTCGAGCTGACCTAAGGTAGCATCGAGCAGACAGAACCAGGCTTGAGAGTTTCCAACCATCCCTGTGAGGATATCTGTTGGGAATTGATCACCATTAGATTCATCCCATTAAAGACCAGAGAGGTCAAGGCTTGGTAAGGAAAGAGTATGTGCATTCTAGTGGCTTGGGGAATCCAAGAACCACCCTACTAAGCATCCTTTGTTTTAGGAGACTCAAGTGAGTTCCTCATTGTAAATCTCTGCTTTAAAGACACAATAAAAGAAGGCTACCACTGAAAGTTGGACCAGAGACATAGCCCTGCAGAATAGGGTGAACTCCTTATTAATTTGGTGTGTTCTTGTCTTTGCTTACTGTGTTTCCCTAAATGTTTTCCATTTTCCAGTGTTTGTGTATTTTGCAATATGATCGATTCGTTTCTTAAAATAACTTAGACACACCCCAACAAATGAGTCTGTAATACCTTCATTCATTAATTGTTTAACTAGGATCACTCAAGAGTGATTTTCAGATCATTTGTAGTTGGTTATGCAAGCTACTTAATCAACAAAAAGCAAAGGGACACCAGTTTGTGATCACAACTCAAGACTTGATATCATTGAAGACTCCCCACCTCTAAGCCATATGGAGGTGAACAAAAGAGCATACTCAAGAAGACACATAGCAAGGAGTAGCATGAATGGCCAAAAATTGCCATGTCATCATGAAATCCATGTCAACAGTATCATGTCATGTAATGTCATGAGTCGTCATATGCCACATCATTATTGTGGATTATGTAATTATCTATTCAAAATGTATTGTAAAGTGGAAGTCCAAAGGACACATACATAATATCAAGAGTCATGTAAAGTCGAAAAGACATAAGAAGTCAAACAATGTGTTGGCATTATGATACAGGTGTTGTCCTTGATGGAAACTCACTCAGAGGTTTGATACAGGTGATGGCAACTTAATCAGATGACAGATCAGAATGCAGTAGGTATACGCAGGTTGACCGTGATGAAAGTGCGTATATACGCAGGTTAGCAGAGTAAAAGGTGTGTATACGTATACATGCAGGTTCACAGAAGGAAAAGCGCATACATGGTTTTGGTCCGTGGTATTTGGTCCATGGTATTTTGGTATTGGTCCATGGTATTTGGTTCGAAATGATGACCCCAGCTATTGGGTCCATGGTATTGTTTCTACGTTTGGACCATGGTACTAAGAGAAGCCTAACCTATATAAGGAGAAGATCATTAGGAAAAATGGGGGTAAGGTATGGATGTCTGACGAAGTGGGAAGATCTAGTATTGTTGGTTATCTGTTTGTGCTTGGCTTGGGTTGGATATAACAACAAAGGTATAAGTAATTATCTTTAGATCTGTACACGGGTTTTCTCTGGTGAAAGTGCGTATACACGCGGTTTTGATATAGTCAAGTAGCGTATGCTTTATGAGATTTGGTGTTTCAGATTGCTGTTGATTCTAGTGGTTGTTGCAGAGTTCTGGGCTCTGGTTTGCATTCTATGTTTTTGATGACAACGTTTCAGTGATTCAGTATTGGGTGATTTAGAGATTTATGATACAAGTATAAGTTAATGATTTTATTGCAGCAGTGATTGTTTTGTACTTATGGATCCAGTCTGAAAATTGATGAAATGTGGTCCCTGAAGAAAAGAAGGTTGCAGCCTTCTGTAGGTCAGCACCTACGTACTAGTATATCCGCTAGTACAAGAGCTAAGGGGGTTGTAGCTCCCTTCCAGAAGTAGCTGGAAAACGAGAGAGGTTTGTAGCCCTCTGCAGGTTATAGCCTGCGTGCTGGTAAAGGACTGCACCAGTACATTGTAAAAGAAGTTTCTTATTAAAGGAAGAAAGAGACGAATTGCAGCAGGTGGTTTTCACCCACATTCGGTTTCCACCTTATATCATGGTGTTCATGTGTGCTTCTTATGTGTGATGATATGTACTGTTTTACTACACCTGTTTACTGTTAATAATATTCTGATGCATTTACTGAAGATAAGCTAATTGAATCATAATATTAATGCATGTACGCTGGTTTCATTTAACACAGTCACGTATATACGCGAATATACTAAACTGAAGTCGCGTATATAAATTTGAGTATAAAAAATGAAAAGTATTTGATTTGATAATACTGATTCACCCCCCCCTCTCATTATTATTTCCAACAATTGGTATCAAAGCAGGTCCCTTTGAAGAAGCTTGATCGCTTGAAGGAAAAGATCCATCAGAATGGCTAATCCAGAAAGAGAGGAACACATCAGGCCACCAATCTTTGACGATATCAACTTTACGCACTAGAAGATAAGAACCACAGCATATCTACAATCTCTTGGAGCAGAAGTTTGGGGAATCGTAAAAGGTGGATACAATTTCCCATCAGCAATTCCTACAGATGCAGCTGAGAAAAAGCAATATGAGCTCAATGCCAAAGCTGTTACTGTCTTATTGGGAAGTTTGACACAATCAGAATTTATGAAGGTCATGCATTTCAAATCAGCTAAGGAAATGTGGGACAAAATCATTCTAAGCTACAAAGGAGATGAACAGGTAAAAAGAGCAAAGCTTCAAACTCTTAGAATCCGGTATGAAAATCTTAAGATGCATAGTAATGAAAGCATAGCTAATTACTTCTTGCGTATGGATGAGATTGTAAATTGTATGAGGGATTTGGGTGAAGAATTTAAGGAAGTTGTCTTAGTTGAAAAGGTTTTGAGATCCCTGTCTGCTAAATTTGATTCCAAAGTGTCTGCCATAGAAGAAAAGGAGAAGCTGCAAAAAATCACCATGTCACAGCTTCACAAAATCTTAACTGCTTTTGAGATGCGAAAAGAGGGACCATCAGAAGCCGCATTTGAAGCATCAGGATACATGTCAGAGGAAGAAGATGAGGTAAATTTTGTCAAGAATCTTGAACGGGGAACTGGATGATTCAAAGGTAAGCTACCTTTCGAATTCTTTTCATGTGGTAGAGTTGGTCACTATGCCGTTAGATGCCCTCATAACAAAGGAAAGATGTCTAAAGAAGGTAATAGAAGCTATTATACCCATGTTAAAAGTAATGACTCATTCAATGGTAGTGAAGACATTAGAAGTCTCATGGCATATGATAAGAAGAATGCAGAAACTGAAGGAGTTACCAAATTAAACGAATAATTGGAGACAGTAACCAGGGTAAGGGAGAAATTGTAGGATATAGTAAAAGATCAGAGAATAACAATTCAGAGTCTTGAATCAAAGATCTTCTCTCTAAAATAAGATCTTGAAAAATCAAAGGAGCAGAACAGAGAAGCTATTGAACATGAAGTGATCAAATTGAAGCAACAAGTGGAAGAAGGAAGAAAAGCTGAAGAAGACCTAAGGAAACAGGAAGAACAACATCAGGTTGAGGTAAATATCTTAAAAGGTAAATTAGAAGAAAAGGATAAATTGTTGCGATTTCAAGATAGTACTAAGATTTTGGATGACATTCTTGGTAGTCAAAGATCCCCTAGTATCAAAACGGGTCTTGGCTTTTGTGAATCTGTTGAAGGTGAATCTAGCTCACAAGGTGAGGCAAGAAACTCTAATGAGAAATCTGAAAAGCACAATGAAGAGATGAGAAGAAAACCCCATCAGCAGCCAAGGAAATAAATTCTTCAAAGGAAATCTTTTACTCCTCCACTGAATAATGTTGAATGCTATGTATGTCATAATCTTGGACATGTTGCAACCAGATGTAGAATTAGAATGGTTCAAGACCATCACAAAAGATCATCACATCCCAGGTATTTCAGAGGATATTGCTTTGCCTGCAATGCATATGGACACAAAGCAATTGATTGCAATAGAAGGAACATGAAATATGTAAGATTTTATTCATGCAACAAACTTAGACATAAAGCAAGGGAGTGCAAGAGAAAATTTCAAAGTTCAAAACAAGAGGACCATACATCATCACAATTTCAGAAGACAGAATTAGAAATAGAAAGGTGTGACATAACTCAGTTAGCTGACATAACAGATACAAGGGATACTGAAAGTGAAGAAATTCAGTATTCCATCTTGCATATGCTGATATAATGAAGATAAGTCACGTATATATGCGATTTACAGGCTGCAAAGTCGTGTATATGGAGATCAGAAGAAAGGGCAGCAGAACATACCCAAGAAATGGTTCAATCATGATAAGAAATGGTTGGCACAGGCTCAGGGGGAGCATATATTTCAAATAATGCATTGTTGGCATTATGGTTAGGAGTTGTTGATAAAGTCTATGAAGCTAAATGATACATCTTGCTGTTTGATCAAAGGAATGGTATTGCAGGTTTAGATGTTGATGCTTATGGTGCAGATCATATATGATGAATGATAGTCATGGTTTTGAATGAATTGCTGGTCTTAAAACTTGCATTTGCTCAGGGGGAGCATGGATGGATAGATACAACTTGGCATATACAAAGGGGAGCTCAATCAGAAACTTCAGCATGTACTCAGGGGGAGTATGGACAGCAGAAGGTATACCAAGGAAGAGAATATCTTGGTCCGCCCCTTGCCCTTGATGTTAAAGGGGGAGAGTGACTTGGTTGTGGTGGTTGCCATCAAGTCCAAAGGGGGAGATTGTTGGCATTATGATACAGGTGTTGTCCTTGATGGCAACTCACTCAGAGGTTTGATACAGGTGATGGCAACTTAATTATATGACAGATTAGAATGCAGTAGGCATACGCAGGTTGACTGTGATGAAAGTGCGTATATACGCGGGTTAGTAGAGTAAAAGGTGCGTATACGTATACACGCAGGTTCACAGAAGGAAAAACGCGTACATGGTTTTGGTCCGTGGTATTTGGTCCATGGTATTTGGTTCGAAATGAGGACCCCAGGTATTGGGTCCGTGGTATTGTTTCTACGTGGTTTTGGACCATGGTATTGAGAGAAGCCTAACCTATATAAGGAGAAGATCATTAGGAAAAAGGGGGGTAAGGTATGGATGTCTGACGAAGTCGGAAGATCTAGTATTGCTGGTTATCTGTTTGTGCTTGGCTTGGGTTGGATGTAACAACGAAGGTATAAGTAATTATATTTAGATCTGTATGCGGGTTGTCTCTGGTGAAAGCGCGTATACAGGCGGTTTTGATATAGTCAAGTAGCGTATGCTTTATGAGATTTGGTGTTTCAGATTGCTGTTGATTCTAGTGGTTGTTGCAGAGTTCTGGGCTCTGGTTTGCGTTCTATGTTTTTTATGACAACGTTTCAGTGATTCAGTATTGGGTGATTTAGAGATTTATGATACAAGTATAAGTTGATGATTGTATTGCAGCAGTGATTGTTTTGTACTTATGGATCCAGTCTGAAAATTGATGAAACGTGGTCCCTGAAGAAAAGAAGGTTGCAGCCTTCTGTAGGTCAGCACCTACGTAATAGTATATTCGCTAGTACAAGAGCTAAGGGGGTTGTAGCTCCCTTCCAGAAGTAGCTGGAAAATGAGAGAGGGTTGTAGCCCTCTGCAAGTTGTATCCTACGTGCTGGTAAAGGTCTGCACCAGTACATTGTAAAAGAAGTTTCTTATTAAAGGAAGAAAGAGATGAATTGCAGCAGGTGGTTTTCACCCACATTGGGTTTCCACCTTATATCATGGTGTTCATGTGTGCTTATTATGTGTGATGATCTGTACTGTTTTACTACACCTGTTTACTGTTAATAATGTTCTAATGCATTTACTGAAGATAAGCTAACTGAATCATAAGATTACTACATGTACGCTGGTTTCATTTAACACAATCGCGTATATGCGTGGATATACTGAACTAAAGCCGCGTATATAAATCTGAGTATGAAAAATGAAAAGTATTTGATTTGATAATACTGATTCACCCCCCCCTCTCAGTATTATTTCCAACACAATGATGAGGGTAGTCAAAGAGTCACATGGAGGTGAAGCATCACCCCATTAGTTATATATACACCCTTATTGTATGAGGACCTTGGCTTTTGCTAGAAGGTGTAATAAAAATAGAGTTAGTACTTTTGGGGAGAAAGTTGTGCCTCCAATGCTCTATTATTGGAGCTAGTGGTGTTCGTTGTATACATGTGTCCTAGAACTTTTACTTAATATATGAAGCTTGATGGCCAACACGTTCTTCATGCATGAATTATGAATTTTAATAAGACTGCTATGTGAGTGTTTATGATTTATGTTTTTTTTTCACCTGTACTAAAGTAGTTTAACTATTTCTATTATTTTAGTGCTCATCGTATTGAGGATGTGTTGTATTGTTTACAATGCCTATCGCATCTTTGCAGACTATTCTGTCAGATGCTAGATGGATCTTCCTGCTTGTATTGGTTGCATGAATGTCACATCTTTGTGGACTATTCCATTGGATGTTAAATGACCCTTTCTTGTTTGTGTGTGTCTCTACTAGGGTGGTAGTATTACCTTGTTCTTAGGGCTCACCTCTTCTTTGCTCCATAGTAGAAGAACCTTGATACACCTATGGTCGAACACTCACCAGGCATATTCACTTAATTCTCTAAGGCACATATGTGATCCTCTCTCTTGCTGATAGCTAAATCCAAGGAAAATCTATAAGAATATATGGAAACTGTGCTGATACTCCGGATGGGGCTCCTATTCCAAACCGTGTGAGGTATAATTGGGACTTCAAATCAGGGAGACCCCCTTGGTTGATGGATTTATAGCACTGTAAAAAAGTCTATAGTTTATATTAAATTTATCTATAAAATACAATGGAGATTCCACTAAAATAATTCATCACAACAAACCTTACAATATTTTAAAGCATTTTACTATGTAGTTTACTACCTTAGATCTCAAATTTGTTATTACTAGTGAAATACTAAATAAAATGGTATTAATTGAATTGGAAATGAAAAATTAAGTCACTGAGCACACTATCCATAGAAATGAACACTTTATGTGACCTAGGAAATTCAATATGGGAGAAAACCTATCCAGAAGGTGAGGCTTATGTTGTTCTTGAATGTTTTTAGTTATGAAACACAAGTATAAAAAAATGGGAACTCATTATGGAGTTTCCACTGACATTGTGGCATGAATGGCTAGTAAAAAAATTATTCTATCTCATTTGTTATGCATCAATACCCACTCCTATATTCTCTACTCAACTATGGAACAATAACAATACCAAAAGAATGGAATCCCTAATTCCTTTTATGTTGACCCAATATCTAACATAGCTTGATAGTTGTATGTCGGGATTAGGGTTTTGCAAACCACAAACCTAAAGTAATTATATGGTGTTGGACCCTCTAGAATATTCATGAAATTCCACACATGAATAACCCAACATGTGAGATCAATATGGGATAACATAGCATCCATTCAATACCAGGGTGGTTAACAAAGTAGGTCAATTTGTGCGTGGCATAAATTCTATATAAAAAACTTTGTTGAGGTGATATTTGCACCATTGGAAAGCCTATAGTGTGTAGAAAAAATTCAAGTGGGTTAGAGACAATATATAAAAATTTGAGCCCAAAATTATTGTTTGATTATTAAAAATATCTCTAGAGGTTTCTATATCAAAAATCACCAAATTGGGAGTTACTCCTAAAATGGTCCATATAATCCAATTCTTTGAATGCATCCTCTTATAAAGGATCAATATAGACAAAAAATTATATAATTATGTATTTTATATCATATCCCCCATTTAGGGAGGATTTTGGTCCCTGAACTTTTGTATTGAATGAGGTGAGGAAATTATTCTTTCATCATCTCTCTAGAGTACCATTTGGCCTTACTTGGAACTTTCAACCCTATCTTCTAGAGTTCATGCTACCCTATTCTAGTACTTGTGGAATTTTTTTACTTCGGATGTTAAGTTACTTCAATACCAAGATAGTAATGAACATAGCCCAAATCAGTCATTTCAAAACATTTCCTCAATTCCTTCTTTATGGATGCAATGTAGCTCTCATTGTTCCATGTCATCAAAATATCATCTACATATACCACAAGATATACAACTATTTTTCCAACTTTCCTGACAAACAAAGTTGCATCATCAAGATCATAATGTTTGAAATTGAGTTTCAGAAGATGCTCAGTTAGTTTTTCATACTAGGCTCACGGTGCTTGTTTGAGGCCATACAAGGATTTCACAAGTTTGCATAATTTATGTTCATGTTTTTTCACAGTAAATCCTTTAGGTTGGGACATAAAAACATTCTCCTTTAGATCTCCATTCAAGAAAGAAGTTTTTACATCCATTTAATGGACTTTCCAACCGTTTCGAGCTGCTAGGGAAAAGAGTTTTTAGATGGTAGCCCATTTTTTTATGGGGGAAAAGGTCTCCTCATAATTGACCCCTTCCTTCTATGCAAAACCTTTTGCCACAAGCCTGGCTTTGTGCCTATCAAGTGAGCCATCAACTTTATACTTGTTACTGTAGACCCACTTGCAACCAATTAGTTTGGTTCCCAATGGAGGATCAACCAGCTTCCAAGTGCCATTCTTTATCAAGGCATCATAATACTTTTGCATTGTTTCTTTCCATTCATCATGAGAAGTAGCTTCTTTGAAGGAATTTGGCTCAAAATGTGTAGACAAATTCAATTCACAATCATAAGAAACATCCATATCAACAGGCGAATCAGAGTCATCTACATCACCTCCATTTTTCCAAGGCGAATTTCTAGTTCCTATCTTTCCAACCTCATTAGGATGAACATTTTCAAGTGTCTTTGTCAGCCACTTTGGGAGACCTTTTTGAGATGGTCCAGGCTCCTTAGTTGATTGAGTTGGGACTGAATCAAGATTGAGTCTCCCAATTTTGTTAATCACATCACTCAAAGTATCATTTGTTGTTGGAGTTTCATGCGGGGGAGAGAGTGCTTGTTAGGTCCCTATACTACTAGTGTAACACCTTATTAGTATTAGTACAACCCCCTTATTATATCGTTGTGCCCATGTAGTCCCCATATTGTTATTATTATACCCCATAGAAGCCCACTATTGTTATTATTGTTCCCTTACATTATTATTGTTATGTCGGCTCTGATTATATTATGACCCCTTAGACTCCTATATATAGAAAGGAGGTCTTGTCATTTGTATCATCGAATAATTGTTCATTTTTGTAATGTAAAGGAGGTTGCCCCTCGAAGAGGATTATTTCTAAGGTGTTCATCTATCTTTTCTATCTTTTTGTGAGCTGGTTTCATAACATTTGGTATCAAAGCTAACAATTGGAAGAAAAAAAAGCAGAAGGGCTTTGTTATAGTTCTGATAGCAAATACACTAAAGGTCATAAGTGTGCTGAGCAAAAATTATTTTACATAGATCAATTTTAGAGTATCCCATTAAGTGGAAGAGCTTACCCACTGAAGATTCCACATGGGAGGACAAGAATTTATACAGAAGCATCGAGAACTACTCAAGCGTTGAGGACAACACTTTTTGAAGGAGAGGGGCATATTAGGTCCCTATACTACTAGTGTAACCCCTTATTGTTATTAGTACAACCCCCTTATTATATCGTTGTGCCCATGTAATCCCCATATTGTTATTATTGTACCCCACAGAAGCCCACTATTGTTATTATTATGCCCTTACATTATTATTGTTATGTCGGCTCTGATTATATTATGACCCCTCAGACTCTTATATATAGAAAGGAGGTCTTTTCATTTGTATCATCGAAGAATTGTTCATTTGTGTAATGCAAAGGAGGTTTTCCCCTTAAAGAGGCTTATTTCTAAGGTGTTAATCTATCTTTTCTATCTTTTTGTGAGCTGGTTTCATAACAATGCTTCAGAAGAATATTCCATAGGTTGATCTAGTATAGGAATCCCCCCTTCAAGATGCGGAATCTAATTATCAAATTCTTGAAATGATTTCGCATTTGCAAATCTATCCAGGTGATAAAGTTGCCGCTCAACAACATTGCCAGTTTTGGATGATTTAAGAAAGATTACATATCTAGATACAACAAAATTTTTATTGACTTCATCATAGATACGATATGCTTTGGAGGTGTTTGAATACCCCAGGAAGATACACTTATGACTCCTTGCACCAAGTTTGTTTCTATGTAACATTGTTATCAAGGCATAACATGTAGAACCAAAGATCCTGAGATGCTTTACCACAGGAATGTGCCCATACCACATTTCATAAGGAGTCTTGTTTCTAATAGCATTAGATGGACATATATTCTTTACATATACAACACATTACTACATCAGCCCAAAACATCAATTTTACATTCTTGAAAAATATCATGGAGCACACCATATTTAAGATTTTCTTATTCATTCTTTTAGCTACTCCATTCTGTTGGGGATTATAAGGCACAGTTGTTTGATTTTTGATCCCATGTTGGCGAAGATAGTTTTCAAATTCATTTAAAGTGTATTCTTTTCCATTATCAGTGCAAATAGAACCAATATGAGATTGTGCATCATTTTCAATCCATGTATGAAAGTTCTTGAATGTTTGAAAAGAATCAAATTTGTTCTTCAATAAATAAACCCAACACATTCTGGTGTAGTCATCAATAAATGTCATCATATATTTATTTCCATTTGTAGAAGGAACAAGCATTGGACCACATAAATGAATGAGTTCAATTTTTCTATGTGCTCTGGAATGTGAATAATGAAAAGATTATTTGCTATTCTTTCCTAGAATGCAAGCATCACATTGCTTAAGTTTCCTAGGAATTGTAGGCAAACCAATAACACCATTTTTCTTCAACAAGCAGAGGTTGTCATAGTTTAAGTCTCGAAATCTAGCATGCCATAGTGAAATTCATGGAAATGTACCTTCTTCATAATGAGAATTGTAGAAATTTTGTGCATGAGTAGAGGTACCCTACAGCTTGAGAATCCTTTCTTCTTCTATCCCCGTCATGAAAAGTGAGTGGTATGATGCTTTTCTCACCTCAACCTTTCCATCGAACATATGAATGGAGTGTCCTTGTTGTTGGATGTAGACCAAGGAAAACAAGTTTCTCCTCAACTGTGGGAGATATAAAACATGATGTAAAAGAAAGTCTGGAAGACCAGGTAATTTAAGCTTGATTTTGCCAAGCCCTGATGGCTTGAGATTTGATTTGTCTACAAAGTATATTGATCCATCAACATTGTTAGTAAATTCTTCAAAAAGATCTCTTCTAAAATCCATGTGGAAAGTTGCTCCTGAATCAAGCAACTAATCATTTTTCCAAGAAGCAAGTGAAGCATTAAATAAGTCTTCATTTACTCCAATATTATAGTGTGCCACAACATAGTAAGTGGATTCAGGTGCTTTACCTTTCTCTTTGTCATTGGTTTTACCTTTGGGTTGGTTTCTTTCTTGCTCAATTTTGTCCCAAGGCAACTTGCATGTGGATGCATCATGTGATCCATCTCTTTTGTAGTGTATGCAATGCAAATCTGACTTTTCTCCTTGAGAATGTCTACCCCCTACCTCTGAAATTTATTCCTCTTCCTCTTCGACCACCTCTTCCTTTGGAAGAATCTTGAGCAAGATTCTTATCTTTATGTGCAAGACACACAACCTCTTTAGAATACTGAGTTGTCTTCTTCCCAAAAGCTTTCTCTCTTTCAACAATTTTTTTCATAAGGGAGTCAAAGGTAATATATTTGAGGTTTCCATTTGCTTGCAATGACTCAAGATAATTTGAGTAAGTGGGATAAAGTTCCTTGAGAAAATCTATCAAAGGAATGTCCAGTTCAACATTAGTGACTTTGATATCATGCATAATAGATTTTACTTCTGATGCAAGGGCAAGAGGATCATCATTTTGTGGTTCAAGGGTGAACAATTTAATCATGAGTTGAACAACTTCAAGTGCATAGTGTGAGTCATAGAGTTCCTTTAGTTTTTGTAAGGCTTCAAAAGCATTTGAAAATGGCAAGATATGGAGACTCACTTCTTCATTTACTGATGTTGCAATCAATGCATAAGTCTTGCTGTTCTTATTTTCCCAAATGGTGAATTCCTTATATGAGGTAGGTTGTTATGGCTCTTTGTCTCTGTCTCCAACTCACACTCATTTCCATAGCTTATTAAAAATGAGAGCGTGTTTGATTTTTCGTGACCATTCTGGATATTTCTCCTTGCCGGTGAGAACCACTCCCACAAAAGATATCAATGAATGCATTTTAAAAATCCATGTACTATAAAAAATATACTTCTGCTGCAAAATTTTACTCCTGATGGTAAAAAATCTAATTCTGATATATATATGGCAGAGGTATATTTGATGGAAAATACTAGCTCTAAAGGTATTGTTCTACTGTTATCATACCTCAAAATCCATGATCTACAACAAGTTGTGCGGACAGAAAAAATGCATACAACTAGTCTTTGGAAAATACTAACTTCCAAAGGAATGATCCAAGCATTAAATCAATACCCCAATCAAAAATTCATCACCCATAAATGTAGAAAACGCATAAACCAACCCCAACCTATGTGTTATAACAATAAATAATGAGACAAAAACGGCACGAGTATGGAGGCTGAGTGTTGGGGCTACGCATGGCAGTGGTAATGCAGTCAAGAGAGGTTGAGCACTGTGCGTATGGAGGTTGTATAATGTCAGATTTCTACAAGTCTGTGGAAGTGGTGGAGGTGGTATAATGTATTAGAACCACAGAGCATGAAAGTTGTGGTATCGGTGGATTGATGTTGCATTTAAAAAATGGAATTCAATACTCGGTTTCCACACAACTAGCAGGGGCTTGACAGGTCTCGGCTTTCAATGGTGGACTAGTATGAGTGCCACAAAGCTTGTGAAAAACTTCCTATAGCTACGAGCTTGATGCCCTGAATTGGCTCGAACGATGGCTCAATGCCACAATGAGAGAAGGCCGCAAGAAAGGAGCATTGGTGCTTCAATGACTTGCTAAAAAAAAAGGCCCAGCCACAAGCGGATCTAACCATGATAGAGAGCAATGAAATGCCAAATTCAAAAAGGGCTCGGCTTTGGAAACAATGGCCAATGTGCAAAGGTATGCCAACAGCCTTGTTTGGGATCACATATTAACTCGCGAGTAAGGGTTGGCAAGCGGTGCGACCAAGCTACAAGTTCAATGATATTCCATGGGGATAGTGGGGAGACAAGTCATTCAGGTAGGAATAGAAAACACATATGACAGTGTAGGTAAGGTGGGTTTAGGCCTTAGGAGCATGAGAAAGGTGTCAGTTCTGCAAAATAGGTAGAACATAGGCAGGAGGGAGTTACAAGGGAAAACTGTACTGCCAAAAATAGAGCTGGCTCTGATACCATGTCAAACCAGGAGGTAACTCCTCAAAAATGAGATTGTATTATTCATTTAGGTTGTTCATTATTATATACATGAGGGAGCGACTGTTGAGTTTCATCTCTCGATGACTCTCCATTTTTCTCTATTATTTATTTACACTATTTACAGTTGTTCACCCAATCCCTATGATTAGGTGTCAACACATAAGAATGAAATTGTTGATGAAATTGTTAACTACCACAAACATATAGTTATGCCCCATGGGAGATTCACTCAGTGAACTTGTGCCATAACATGTTCGTTCATGGGATATTGAAGAGAATCCCTAATTTTAGTAGATATTGAAAAACACCCTTGAAATTCCTTTTGTTGATTCACCCTTCCAATACATACAACTTTTAATACCCGTATTTTTACTAGATATCCTAGGTATCCATTATTTCCCTATCATTACTAATACTCGTATTTATTTCTACCTCTAGGTCAATAATTTATAATATAGTATTATATTTCTAATATTGTTCACCTATAGATTAGCAATGTAGATGTCCTTTATCATTAGAAACTATTATTGAAAGGGAATACATTATTAATATGTCTTCAATATTATTCTAAAATGTGATGACCCACTTTACCTTATAATATAAGTAAAACACAAATATATTTTTTTAACCATTTAATTATAAATAGTATCATTAATTGTGTGCTTATATTTTGAAATACTTTTAATATAATGATATTTAAAAAAAAAATCTAAGATTTGGTGTAAATAGGTTATGAGATGTTTTATTATAAACGTAAGGTAGTTTGTAAAAATTATATAAAACTATAAACTCACAACTAGACTTGTAGTTACATTTAAAACAATAATTAAACAAATATTTAATTATAATGATTTATACCTATTTTAACAAATAAATTATTTCAAACTTGATTAAAAATATATTATACAAGATTTATAATCTTACATAAGCTAAATTAACTGAACACATTAACACACTATTAATTATTAATTCGAGATAGTGTATGGTGGACCTTATAAAAATAAATAAGTACAAACCATGGGAAAAACTAGGGTTGTTTCACCTCACACTTAAAGTGGTTTGACCTTCCTTCCAAAGTGGGTGAAATGAATCTGATTGGACCATGCACATAAAATATGGTTTTACCATCCCTCTCATTCATTGTGCTAAAACTCGAGCAAATTACTATGCTAAAATAGTTTATAGCCATAGATAATTTCAAACTTGATTAAAAATATATTAAACATGATTTATAATATTAAACCAGCTAAATTAATGAAACAAATTAACACATTATTAATTCTTGATTCAAGATTCAAGATAGTGCATGGTGGACCCTAAAACAATAAATACGTACAAACCATGGGCAAAACTAAGGTGCTTTTTCCTTACACTTAAATTCTTTTAACCTCCCTTCCAAAGTGAGTGAAATGAATTTGATTGGTCCATGCACATAAAATGTGTTTTTACCTTTTCGCCTCCATTAACTGTGTTAAAACTCGAGTAAGTTACCGTGCCAAAATAACTTATAGCCATGAATGACATTGAGGCATTATGATTGTGCTGAGTGACGTTACCGATGATGTCATGATGATATCATGTTGATTTGGAATGCTGAGTGACGTTACCGATGATGTCATGATGATATCATGTTGATTTGGAATGCCACATAAGATAATATGTTAACGTTATTCCTTTGTCGAGGAAAACATGGATTCACTGTGGCTTCTTACCTATCCACTAAATCCCTGCATGACACCAATAGTAAAATAAAACACTTTTAGCAAACTACTAATAATGCAACCCACCCTACAATGGTTTGGAATTTTTTTTTGGGGGTGTTCTTTCCATGCATAGACTATTAGATCTAGTGATCCCATGGATCAACAATGATTTGACACTCAAAATTGTGCTAGTTGATTTTCATTGATTTGATTAGTGTATTTCAATGTTTTAAACTTTCACTAAAGTGTTGATATATTTTAATATTAACTCTAGTTTAGATGCACTTTAATTTCATAGATTTTTTAACACAACGTGGACTGTCATGGCACAAAATTATAGATGGAAGATTAATGAATCCCTCTTCATCAAAAAAATCTTACCCTACCTGATATAATAATAATAATAATGAGGAGGATGATGATAATAATAATAAACCTTTATGCCTCAAGACTTATGCAATATATATATATTATATATATATATATATATATATATATATATTATATAGCTAATATAGTTTGTTACTCCTTTATAAACCACCTATATGAAGTGACATGTTAATATATTTTCATGCATCCAATGAAGTCCCTGTGTCATGCCCCTTATTGTTAGAAAACCACCCACAAAATCGATGGAGATGTTATCCTAGTGTTTAATGGGTATTTGTAAAGAATGGAATACATATTACCTTCTATTAATAGGCTTGTTGGCAAAAGGATGTATGCATCCAATTATAAACTAATCTAAATATTCCTTCATTCTAGGCCAATACATATACCTCTATAACTTGAAAATTGTTTTCCCGATGCCAAAATGTCTCACAACCTTGGAGGTGTAATCCTACTTGAAAAATTGTATCACCTTTAGGAACATAAACCTTGCATAGGTTATACATTAACCCATTCTAGTGATGATATTTTTTGATGTATGTTTTGGTGAAGGAAAATAGTTAACCACTTAGGGCCTTGTTTAGGTTCGCTTTGCATTTTTGGAGAGGTAGTACTCCTCACTCAAATATTCAAAATAGATCAAAGCATAGAAATATAATCATTCAACATATTCAACTAGGAGTGTACCAAGTGTTTGAAAAGGAAGATAAAAATGAAAAAAATAAATAAATATGATATGATGATTCATTCCATGGTACACATCCATTCATATATTATGAGGAAAACATAATTGAAGCAAATTAAATGGCAAAAAATAGCGAAATGGTATAGATATTCATAGAACTCTAAAACGATTTCATGCATTTAAATATCATAAAAGGTCATAAGAGAACTTTCAAAAGATTTCATTGCTCATTTAAAAGTGTTGAAACCACATATGACATGTACTCCCAAAAATAGTTCTCTGCAAGAGTCAAAGAATAATGTTATATAATTTACGTTTTGAGTAAAGTTAGTGCTTAATCACTCTACCAAATTTGGAAATTTAAGCATAAAAAGGAAAGGAATTCATCCCTAAGGGACTAGGATTAGGCTCCTGTGGACAAAATAATACATATTATCTTGAAGAAAAAGTGGAAATACAGTCAAGGATTGGCTTTACAAATATATAAGACAAACCATAAAGATGGATGATCAAAGACTAGGGAGAAAGAAATGGAATTACTTCAAAAAATGTAAAAGACACTCAAAAAATTGCGAAAGGACAATCGATGGAATTAATCCTCTCTCTCAACAACCCATTTTGATTGCAATTTTATCCCTTTATAATCTTATCTTCATCTCTGCAACTACTTGATGATTAATTTTCTATTCTTTGTGTTAACTAAATAAAGATCCATTTTGAAAATATGAAGTTAAGAGTTCATCCTCCAAGTTGGGTCCCTCTTTAGATAATCAAGATTTCACTTTTTTATAAATCATTTCAAAAACAATTTGGTAATGGGCCCAAAACTCATAAGGACTATTATTTTAATTTTCTAGGCTAGTATCTAAAATTTTATCCCTAAAAATTACTCCCAGTGTGTTTTTCATGCTTCTAGCTTTTCGGTGAGATCTTCTTTGCCCAAATAGGACATTGGGAATTCAAGGATTTTCCTCGAAAATTTCATGACTCATCCATTGTTGATCTACATGAAGTATTTTGAAACTACGATTTACTCCATGCGAATCTCGAATTTTTGATTTATAGATCTTCCCTACTCACCCCATATGCATTATGGGAGGGAATTTGTATTGCTTTATAAAAAAATGAACTCTTCATATTATTTGTATACGAAGTAGAAAGAGATATAGAACCTTGCATTTAAGTTACACATAATGTATTTTTTGGCTACCACCTCATTTCCCAATCATTTTGCTGAGTCATTGCCTGGTCATCTATGTCCAACTAATGCATTCTGAGTGTCACTCTATGTGATAAAATGATAAGAGAAATATCAACAAAACATGGAGTGTGAAGTGTGCAGAGGAAATGAATGTGTGGTTAGTAAATAATAAATAAGGGTAAATTTGACTAAGTAATAAAGCATGGAGTGTAAAGTGAATACGGGTAAAATTGAATAAGTAATAAATCATGGAAAGGAATGTGTGGTTAGTAAAAATAAATAAAGGTAAAATACACTGAGTAATAAAAAATGGAGTGTGATGGGTCCCAATAATAGGTATATTTTAAAAATCATTGTGCTATCCTCTAGCCCTTAAAAATCTCCTCTTCTTACATTAAATCTCATTTTTAGCCATAATATGTTCAGTAGGAAGAATAAAGGGCATTTTTCATATTGTATGGCCTAATGTGATCAATTTGCAGGAAAAGAAGCATTTTTGGAGGCATTTACTATGTAGGGGCTTGATGAAGATAACCAAGAGAGAATATAGGGGGCGTTTCCACCTCGTTAACTCTATAACTAGGATTGAGATCACAAAATCCTCACTCATAGCTCAAATTCACTAGCAACTGAGGGACTCCAAGTACATGTGAAGATCAAGGGGGGACCAAATCCAAAAATCTCGAGATCTTGGAGGGAATCACTCCTCTTTTAAGGGAGATGCCATCAACTACCTTTTTGTATAAATAAAGCAGCGAAAAGGATCATTAGGATTCAAATTTTTGTTGTAGTTAGGAGTAGCTAATGTGAGCCTTGTGCTTGACATTGTCATTATTATTTTCATGTTGTATGTGACTATCATTTTCTATTAATGAGAAGTTTACTATTGGTATGCATCTAAGTTAGTTTTGGAGGGATGAAACAATTGGGTTTGGACACAAACCAGAGGCTTTAGTCCCTCCTTGTATTCATTTCTTGTTATTTTTTCAAAGAATTGCAATTCTTTCCTTATTTCAGTAGATGTTATATCATAAAAACTTGTAATTGCAGGCTTTCCTATCACCTCTCTTGTGGGTAGAGTGATTGGAAAGATAAAAAATAACAACTCAAAAATAATTTTTTTATGAATTATTAGATATTATTAGGTATTAGATTGAAATATCTCTGCATGTCTAAACTCTGCAACTTATTAGTTAGTAGCATTGGTTTGGCAATTAGAGTTGTGTTGCAGGTTAGAGTAGACTTCAATAAAATTCAACTCATATTTTCTATGATTATTTACTTTGCTACAATAATGATAATTTTATGCATGTACTTGGCTAGTTGTAAGAACTGTGCTAGTTTGTAAGGGTGGACACACCGTTCCACATCCACCTGGACCTTTCCATCTTCCTCTTAGGCACCTCACCTATCTTCCAAACTCTATCTCTGAATTCAATCTGTTAAGGTAGATGAAGGAAACCATGGGCATAAACTAGGCTTGTATAAGGGGTTCCCAAACCCTTAATTCACCTCCTTTTACCTTAATCCACCTTCATTTTCCTTAAAGACATCATCTTTGTCCTCCTAAATCTCTCAGACCCTCCTCCCATAGCAATACAAGGCCTCTTGTAACACCTCCTATAGCAGACATGTAGCACAATTTTATTCAACCAATTGTGCTCCATACTTTTACTCTAGCATAGTTAAGTTGAATAACTCCCCACACATAGTGATTTTATAACCTCATACTTGCATCAATGCAACCATTAGATAGAAAAGCAGAGTTAGAATTCATATTTTTCTTCATAGGTATGTTAAATATTAGATTCCTCATTTCTAAGCATGTGTGAGTAGATAAATGATGCTTGCAAGTAGGTTATTTATTTAAATTAAGTGTGCAAGTAAAATAGCATGATTTACTTCTGCAAATAAATTATCCTTTTTCCTTTCATGTAATTTCAATCAGCATTTAAATTTGATAAATGACATTTTCACCTTTGTAGTTAGAATCGTGTTCGATTATGCTTTTATAGGAATTTTTCACTGTAATTAGTTGGAGGAGTGATCTATATGTTAGAGCCTAAAATGACCTCAGGCTGAATTGAAGCAATTCTAGGGTAACCATAAACCACGCTTAACCTAGTAGTTAGCCTTACCAGGTCGGGAGAGGGCTCTCTCCTTATGAATCTTAGTCAAGATGACTAAATCATATATGGATTTTAGGCTAGATATAGTAGCTCTAGGGTTTTTTGATTTATTTTGTTGGTTTTGTTGTTGGATCAAATGGAGCAGGCAGTTTTGGGTCTGGGAAATCAAATAAGGAATGAAGGGTGTTCTATGGGGCGAGATAGGTAGGTGTTTTGGCACTTGAAATTGAGTGAGATCATAGGTATAAGACTAGTGAGGAGCTGAGGAGGGAATGCAAAGCTCATGAGTCCTCTTCAAATAGTAGAAAACATCAAAAAATAAATGGCTTCCCAAGGCAGAGCACTATAACCAATGTATTCTACCTATATATCTTGATTTCATTTAGTTAGAAGAACGAATAACATTGTGGCACACATAACACATGAGAAAAACTAATAACATAATAAGAAACTATGAAAAAAACTATTCCACAAGTATCCCACAAAAATAGCTGCAAATCCTGGTTTATTTCCTTGCCAAACTGCTGTAAAGATGTACAATGTAGCTCAGAGCATCCAAGAGAGTCCAACCTCACCAAATGACCAAGAAAACACATAATATAGACATCAAACAACTCATCCTAACATTCAAGGATCGAATCCATGAGAAAAGGGGTTGTTTCAACCATTTCCCAACTAAGAACTGGGATATAGGCAGTTGAACAACTTGCCTCTATAAGCATGGAAACTAATTCATTCACCCCCAAACCACCTCAAAATGATGAATCTACCCTATAAGGTCATTTTAAAATTACATTTACATATCATATCATAATTTACAATCATAAAGCCATCCATGATGAGAGAAAAAGTCAACTTGTAAAGAAACTAGGCGAAAATTGGATTTTTGGGCAAACTAGCTCTATGCGTAGTGCCCTTGGCTAGGTGCGTAGCACCGCTTCATAGCTACTGTTGGAGGCCTTTCCCTTAGAAGAATTGAGCCTAAGATAGCTCATTGGAAAGGTATTCCTGTCTAGTTTCTTGAGCATCTTGAATTTTTGCATTTGGATGTAATTTTCCCCCTCACTAGTGAAATATCCCAAGGATGCTTCTGTGTGTCCAAAAAGAGGCAGAGAGGTCATTTTTTGATGTTTTTTGACCTTTTGGTGACCAAGTTTTGCCCCCAAATTGCTGAGATTTTCTGGGTTTGATGCTCTCATCATGATGAATCTAGATATAGAAGCCATTTCTTCAAAAAGTCCTCCAGTGAAAAGCATAGCGCCGGTGGCGCTACACACCTAGGGCAATTTTCTGTGTTGGAAAATTTCAAAATTTCAAAATGACAAAAGCTTACCAAAACTTGCCCAGATTTGGCACAAGGCACCACCATTAGTTAATTTTATTGGCTAATGAGGCTTCAGACAAGATTTTTAATTTATAGTGCTCCTTTTTCTCCTTAAGGCGTTCCTCAACCTAGCCTTAAGCGTCTTGATTCTCATATTGCAAATTTTGTTTTGAGTCATATAATGATATGACATGTGCTAGAGCATTCTATTGTACCTATTGGCCTTGTTGATCAATCCTTCAAGATGCATGTTAATCCTCTCAAGCCAAGTTTCCCAGTCATTCTCGATCTCTTGCTCAATGGAAGTCAAAGTGACATGGTCCTCTTTGTCATTTTGCCTCTTCAGTTTTAACATTTCAAGTTCCATTAGGCCCTGCTTATCCTCCAACTATTTGTTCTCTTGCTCTAGATATGTGACAATATATCTACCCTTTGCCAAGGTATCCATTTACATCCGAAAGTGGGCATCCTTTGCTGTATGTTTCTCTCCCTGGAATTGTCACGGAATGTCTCTTGCTCATATTCATAATCACTGTCTCCTTCCATTTTTCTCCTTTGGTTTTGCAAAATGTGGTTATATATGGTTGTTTTGTGGATAATAGTGTGGAAAAAGGATGGAGGAATAGAATGGGCAGAGTGTATGGAATAGAGAGTGTAAAAATGTATGTGTGAACAGAGTTTAGGGATGGGAGTAAGATTTTAGGGATGTGAGTAGGATTTAGGGATATGAATAGGGTTTGGGGAGTGTAAAGTTTAGGAAATTATATGTGGATAATGGGATTAAGGGGAAAATGTATGAGGGGAATGGGATTAAGGGGATAGGGTATGTGGATAGGGTATACAACCACTAGTGCAATGAAGAAAACTAGGGTTTCACCCTAGAAGCTAGGGTTTTAGTTTGAAGAACACAAAACACCAATCTTAGTAAAAAAAACCTAACACACAAGATAGGAGTGAAGTACTTACTTGTTTAGAGGGAGAAACTGAATATGTTTGGGGCTTGGTTGCTAGGTGCGTAACACACTCACCCAGGTGCGTAGTGCCAGTTCAATTTTACACTGCAGAAAAAACCTAGGGGCATAGCACCATCTCTATGCGTAGTGCCAGACTTTGGTGCGTAGCGCCAGGCAGATTTATCCACAAACATAGTGATTTCACCCCCTTTGCTCAATAACACTTCAAAATCGCGTTTTTAGCTCATCTCATGGACTTCAACTCAAAGAATGAAATGAATTAAGAGAGGGTTGACCTTTATATGGCTTGGCAACTTTTGATTTTTTAATTTTCAAAACCCACTTTATAATGTTTATTTGCTTTTCAAATACTCTATTTTTTGGATGCTTGATCTTTTGCCTGAATAGGAAAACTAATGCTTTGATTTCTTTGACTTTTGTAGTGGCATGTTCTTGGAAATATCAGTAGGTGACCAAGAGCAGCATGAAACTATTAATTACATATGAGAATAATAAAATTACATCAAATTTAAACATGAAATACAAATGCTCTATTTTCACCTCAAAACTAGTTTTGAGGTGAGAACTTTATTAAGCTTACAAATTAAGAAATTATAGCTTCCTGATCATTATTTTTACCCTCATGTGTCTACTGACCATTATTAGCAATAATCACTGAATTTTGACCATGGTGAAAACCCTAATACATAATGAGACCAAACACTATGTAATTGATGGAATGAACTGCAAAATGAACATGAATGATGACTGAAAAGTATGGAAGTAGATCAAAAAGTACATACCATGAGGGAAAAACTGAGGCAAACCCTACCATCAATGGATCCATGACCTAATGGAATGAAACCTCATCAGAATGAGACTCCTACTATGAAATGAAAAAGAGTAGATTTTGATCACTGATGGCAGTGTGAAGACAATGAAACTAACATTGGCTCCAATGGGGATGGTACCTCCTTCTAGGTGCAGATCTTTGGGAACATGTAGATTAGTGCCTCATCCATTGGGAAACAGAGTCAAAAACACAAACTGAAATGCATGACTGAAAACTGACAACTTGACGACACAAACTGACTCTGAAACTGACTCAATACTAAAACACAACTAACAAACTGGAAAAAACACTTGAAGTGTAGCTTATTCAATAAAACCTACTCTAACTGTTCCATTCATCACTTGATCAAGTGAAATGAAACAACCAATGCAACGAAGTAAGAATTTTGGTTGTTGTTTGAATTCTCCGCAAGTGCTTTCTTATGAACAACAAGGGAGAACTACTGAAAGGCAACTCCCATGAAAACTTGTAAACAAATCCATTGAATAATATGGATTCTCTATCTGCCTCCAAAATACTGCATAAGGATCTTGAAATTCATGTGTACTATGACTTAGCTCCTCCAATGGATTACTTTGCTTCTCCTCATACCATGAATGCAAACTTTCATCTGAGCTTTGTAACAAGACTCCTGTTGATAATGACAAAGAAATTAGCTGTCAGATCAAGTTTGTATCAATACTTGTTTCAAGCTCACAGGTAGCTAATGGAGAAGGACTTTGATTGCAGACGTCATCCAACACATCAACTATTGGATCGTGAAAAACTTGAAAGGACTGTTGCAACCCATTTTCTATTGGTTCTAATGAGATTCCATGATTTTCTATAGGTTTCTCATTTGAAGATATACTATGCAAATTTCCCTTCAAAAACTAAAATGATTCAAAATAGAATGGTATGGACTCATATTGCATCATTTTATCATGTGTTCTAGCTTCCAAGTCTTCATCTGCAATCTGACATTCAGTGGCATTCAGGGGCTGCAAATCTAGACATGAGAGGTCTTGAACAAGGATTTCATTGCCCTCTAGATGGTCAAGATCAAAACTTATCGAAGGTTGATTTCTGATTGCACAAAATTTGTCTTTGATGAACTGAAACGAAGTAAAACAAAAAGGCAAAGATCCTTCACTTACTTCAAAATTTGATGCACTTTCCTCCTTACTTCCATAGCTGATATGCGTCGTTTGATCACTATATTCGAGCTGTTGAAAATGAACTCCCTCCTTCCACAAACCAGCGGTTGATTTGTCTACAAGACTAGCTTCTGTTTGGAGAACATAATCATCATCATACTGATCAAACTGAAGCAAATCATTAGTATAAAACAAATCATCAAGCATACATGTCATATCAAAAGATCTCTCTTCTACAAGATGATCTATAAAACAATCATAATCAGATCTATGACAACTGGGATAAGAAAGAATTTTTTTTTGGATCAGGCACTTGTTCTTCTTCAATCATCGAGCCATGGTATCGAACATCATACTCATTCCTTGTGGTGATATTTTGCATCATCTCTTCCACTGCACTTACCAAAATGTCGAGCTTTACCTCTAAAGATGTCAATTCCTTTGGATCTATGCTCTTCATCTCTTCTTCCTTCAACATTTCCCTTCTGATCAACAAATTAGCCTCTACGTCTACTGCATTGTTCTGCATCTCTTCAAGTCTTGCAAGGTTCCTTTCGCTCAGCTGAAAATCCATTTCTGGATCAAAGGAATCTGAGTAGTGAAAAGAGTAGATCCAGAAGGAGGTCTTATATTAACAGGCATTAGATAATAAACTTGGTTAAATCTGGCAGAAAATTATTGTATTGTCTCCCCTGGCAGTCTTTCCAACTGGTTATACTCTTGTAGAATCAAGAAATGGTTTTGTCTGAACACCCACTTGTTGAGGAAAATTTTGACGAACTGCTGGAAATATGAGTTGCTTGCATCAGGTAGGGTTTTGAACCAACTCTTGACTTTGCCTTGCAAAGAAAGAGCAAAAAGCCTAACACTGACATCTTCTTAATCAACTTCAAAAAGGTCAAGAAAAGACTCAAAATTCAGTACATGTCCCTTAGCATTGATGTTGTCACATTCACCATCAAATCTTGGTAGATATAGGTAATGATTTTTAGGGAAAGCATGGGATAAAGGAGGTAAAATCAAAGGCTTGTATCTATCTAGAATTCTACAAGGTATAGGAATATGTACAAAAGGTGTAGAATCAGTTGTTTTCTCTTTAGGCTCATCAGTTTGAAGACGTTCATCATAAGATTCAAAAGAAAGGCCTTGATCAAGATAAAAGGCATGCAAATATTTTGTATTCACAATATTCAAAGGGAAAGAATCAAATGCAGGTTTAGGATCTTTTCTCAAATACAATATACTTTGTAAAGCCTTCTTGAAATTCTCAGGAAAAGAGAATAAATAACAAAGAATAAATGTGTTGGATGAAATTCCAACTTGAATACCTGATCTTTCCATATTGTCCTTGTTAGGCTAGGCAATAACTCCATTAGGCAGAAAAACTGATTCGTATTATTCCATAAGGTATGTTATTGTTATATACAATAGGGTGCGATTGTTCAGTTCATATCCTAATGACTGTTCACATTCCTAATTTAATTATTTACATAAACTCACCCAATCGTGAGGATTAGGTGTCAACATTCCCCCCCTTAATCTGAAGGGATGTTGGTGAGTCCAAGCATCGTTCTGAATCTTTCAAGCTCTTCTCTTCCAAGCACTTTGGTGAAGATGTCTGCAATTTTCTCATTTGTGGAACAACATGATGGAGATGGATTGTTTTGGCCTCAACATGATGTCGGATCAGAGTATATTTAGTATTGATGTGCTTTGTTCGATCATGGAACTTTGGGTTCTTGGCCAACTTTATTGCAGAGGTGTTGTCAATCATGAGTGAAGTTGATTGTACTTGTTTTACCTGCAAATCTTCAAGAATTTTTCTAAGCCACACAATTTCTTTCATTGCTTCATCTGCTGCCACGTATTCTGCTTCTGTTGTGGAATCTGCTGGAACTGATTGTTTGCGTGATCTCCAAGAGACAGCTCTTGATCCAAGACTCATAGCATATCCTGAAGTAGATACTCCGGTTTCTTTGTCTCCATCGAAGTCTGAATCAGAGTATCCAATCAAGCTGTAGTCGTCCACCTGTGTATACTTGATTCCAAGGTCTTGAGTTCCCTTCAAGTACCTTCGAACTCTTTTTGCAGCAGACCAATGTCCCTCACAAGGCTTTTGCATAAACCTGGAGAGGATTCCAACAGCAAATGAAATGTCTGGTCTGGTAGTAGTGAGGTAGATGAGACTTCCTACAAGCTGTCTGTACTTTGTTGCATCCTCAAATTCCTTTCCTTCAATAGATGTGAGCTTTAAGTTTTGTTCCATTGGAGTAGAAAGAGGAATGCACTCTGTCATGCCAAATCTGTTTAACCAATCTCCAATGTATTTCTTTTGAGAAAGAAATATGGATTTTGAATATTGGGTTACTTCAATGCCAAGATAGTAATGAACATAGCCCAAATCAGTCATTTCAAAGATTTTTCCTAATTCTTTCTTTATGGATGCAATATAACTTTTATTGTTCCCTGTCATTAAAAGATCATCTACATATACCACAAGATATACAACTGTTTTTCCAACTTTCTTGACAAATAAAGTTGCATCATCAAGATCAAATGATTGAAGTTGAGTTTCAGAAGATGCTCAGTTAGCTTTTCATACCAGGCTCGTGGTGCTTGTTTGAGGCCATACAAGGACTTCACAAGTTTGCATACTTTATGTTCATGTCCTTTCACAGCAAATCCTTCACGCTGGGACATAAAAACATTCTCTTTTAGATCTCCATTCAAGAAGGCAGTTTTTACATCCATTTGATGGACTTTCCAACCGTTCTGAGCTGCTAGTGTAAAGAGTGTCCGGATGGTGGCCCATTTTGCTGTGGGGGCAAAAGTTTCCTCATAGTCAACCCCTTCCTTCTGTGCAAAACCTTTTGCCACAAGCCTAGCTTTGTGCTTGTCAAGTGAGCCATCAGCTTTGTACTTGTTCTTGTAGAGCCACTTGCAGCCAATTGGTTTGGTTCCAAATGGAGGATCAACCAGCTTCCAAGTGTCGTTCTTTATGAGGACATCATACTCCTTTTGCATTGCTTCTTTCCATTCATCATGAGAAGCAGCTTCTTTAAAGGAAGTTGGTTCAAAATCTGTAGACAAGTTCAATTCACAATCATAAGAAACATCCATATCAACAGGTGAATTAGAGTCATCTACATCACCTCCATTTTGTCGTTTGAATTTCTGGTTCTTTTTTCCAATTTCATCAGGATGAACACTTTCAAGTGTCTTCACCAGCCACTTTGGGGGACCTTTCTGAGATGGTCCAGGCTGCTCTGTTGATTGAGTTGGGACTGAATCAAGATTGAGTCTCCCATTCTATCAATTACGTCACTTAAAGCATCATCCGTTGTTGGAGTTTCAGTCGGGGGAGAGTATTCTTTAGAAAAATATTCCACATGTTGATCAAGAATAGGAATCCCCCCTTCAAGATGTGGAATCTGATTATCAAATTCTTCAAATGATTTTGTTTTTGTGAATCTATCCAAGCGATCAAGTTGCCACTCAACAACATTGTCAGATTTGGATGATTCAAGAAAAATTACATCTCTAGATACAACAAACTTTTATTTACTTCATCATAGAGGCAGTATGATTTGGAGGTGTCTGAATACCCCAGGAAGATACACTTACGACTTCTAGCACCAAGTTTGTTTCTATGTACCTTTGGTATCAAAGCATAACAGGTGGAACCAAAGACCCTGAGATGTTTTACCGAAGGAACATCTCCATACCACAATTCATAAGGAGTCTTGTTTCTTATAGCATTAGATGGACATCTATTATTTATATATAAAGCACATAGAACAGCATCAGCCCAAAACATTATCTTTACATTTTTGAAGAAGAGCATGGATCGTACCATATTTAAGATTGTCCTATTCATTCTTTCAGCTACACCATTCTATTGGGATTATAAGGCACAATTGTTTGATGTTTGATCCCATGTTGGCGAAGATAGTTTTCAAATTCATTTGATGTGTATTCTTTTCCATTATCAGTGCGAATAGACCCAATATGAGATTGTGCATCAATTTCAATCCATTTATGAAAATTCTTGAATGTTTGAAAAGCATCAGATTTGTTCTTCAATAAATAAACCCAACACATTCTGGTGTAGTCATCAATAAATGTCATGATATATTTATTTCCATTTGCAGAAGGAACAGGCATTGGACCACATAAATCTGAATGAATAAGTTCAAGCTTCCTATGTGCTCTTGAATGTGAGTCATGAAAGGACTGTTTGGTATGCTTTCCTAGAATGTAAGCATCACATTGCTTAAGTTTTCTAGGAATTGTAGGCAAACCAGCAACACCATTTTTCTTCAATAAACGGAGACGGTCATAGTTTAAATGTCCAAATCTAGCATGCCATAATAAACTTGATGGAAGTGTACCTTCTTCATGATGAGTAATATATGAGAAATGTTGTTTATGAGCAGATGTTCCTTGCAGTTTGAGAAGTCTTTCTTCTTCTATTCCCCTCATGACAAGTGAGTGATCAGATGATTTTCTCACCTCAAGCTTGCCATCAAACATATGAATGGAGTGACCTTGCTGGCGGATGTGGACCAAGGACAGCAAGTTTCTCTTGAGCTGTGGGAGATATAAAACATGATCAAGAAGAAAGTCTGGGAGACCAGGCAGTTTAAGCCTGATTGTGCCAAGCCCTGATGGCTTGATTTTTGACTGATCTGCAAAGTAAACTACTCCATCAACATTGTCAGTGAAATCTTCAAAAAAGTCTTTTCTATGAGTCATGTGACAGGTTGCTCCTGAATCAAGCAGCCAGTCATTTTTCCAGGAAGCAAGTGAAGTGTTAAACAAATCTTCATTTACTCCAATGTTACATTGTGCCTCAATATAGTGAGCAGATTCAGGTGCTTTACCTTTGTCTGTATCATCAGTTTTACCTTTCTGTTGGTTTCTTCTCTGCTCAATTTTTTCCCATGGTAGCTTGCATGTAGAGGCATCATGTGATCCATTTCTTTTGCAGCGAATACAATGTAAATCTGCCTTTTCTCCTTGAGAATGTCTGCCCCCCCTACCTCGGAAGTATCTTCCTCTTCCTCTTCGTCCACCTCTTCCTCTTGTAGAATCTTGAGCAGGATATTTTTCTTTATTAGCCAGGCATACAGTCTCTTCTGAAGATTCAGGGACTGTCTTCTTTTCAAAGGCTTTTTCTCTTTAGCAAACTTTTTCACAAGAGAGTCAAAGGTTATATCCTTGAGATTTCCATTTGCTTGCAAAGACTCAAGATAATTGGAGTATGTAGGATACAATGCCTTGAGAAAAGCAATAAGAGATATATCTAGCTCAACTTTAGTGGATTTGATATCATGCACTATAGATTTTATTTCAGATGCAAGAGCAAGAGGATCATTATTTTGCAGTTCAAGAGTCAAGAGTTTAATCCTAAGTTGGACGACTTCAAGTGCAGAATGTGAGTCATAGAGCTCTTTCAGCTTTTGTAAAGCTTCAAAGGTAGTTGAACATGTTGAAATGTGACAACTCACCTCCTTATTTACAGACGCTGCGATTAATGCATACGCTTTGATGTTCTTGTTTTCCCAGATGGTGAGCTCTTTGTCTGATGTAGGCTTTTCTGGGTCATTGTCTCCTTCTCCGACACACACTCCTTTCCACAGCTCATTGAAAATGAGGGTATGTTGTACCATTCGGGACCAGTCAGGATAGTTCTCCTTTCCAGTGAGAACTATTCCTATCATAGAGATGATTGAATGCATTCTGTAAAAAATTACTTCTGCTGATATAAAAAAACTTTTGCTAATATATTAATACTTTTGATGGTGAGAAAAAAAAATTCTCTTAAAAAACTTCCGCTGCTAAAAAAAATGATTTTGATATGGAAATATATTCAAAATCATTCAAAATTCTGCTACGCCATTATTGATCATTGAAATGAATACATATATTCAGCAACTCTCGAAAGTATTCAACTCTCGAAAGTATTCAGCAACTATCATAATGAATATTGTTGGAATTCAATTTATAATTCACTAAGTCGCTATTAGGTATTGGGAGATGTTCAAGAAACTCACTGCACTGTACCACACGCAAAACTGGTCCAATTAACTCCTTCGGAAAGTGTTGATCCTTCTCTATTTCACGACGTTGAGAGACAGAAGCCTCTTCATAGGTTAGATAATAGATTTGTCTTTCCTGACACTTTACATATATCCATACCCTCTAGCGATAAAGATTTATTCATTGTAAATATTCTTGATAATCCCTAAAGATTGTCAGGCCACGCATTGCATTGTAATACGACTCAACTTAATTCACGCATATGAATAGCATATGAACACATATGAAGGCATAATATTGACCTCACATGAACATGAGAAACGTTGCTCCGTGTATAACAATATTATTGGACGAACGTATTAGGGAACAAAACCCCAATACGCATTGCATTGCATGGATGGGGTGGTGACAATATGATGACAGAATATAAAAAGGATTCGAACTGCTATATTGATGAAAACAAAGGACCCTTTGAAAATTGAAAACCCTGGCTTCAATCTGCTATCATATGATAGTAATTGACCCTATGCTATATCAGATAAAGAGTTGCCTGTTATTCAAATTGAAATTTCCCAGTGCGCATCACGCTTACACTCGCACAGCGAAGTGGAGGGAGGTCGGAGAAGTTTGAAGGGGAGCAGAGGTGGGAGCCATTTGATGGGGTGGTGATTTACAGTAGCCTCTTGGCATTAAACCTTCAGCATGACTCGCAGACCAAATGAGATAGAAAGGAGAGCCAAACGAAGTGTTAGCGTTCAAAACGAAGAGTTTCATTTCGTTGTGTAATGTGCAAGTGGAAAGGGAGATTGGCAATAGCTCTGAATAACGCAGCAATGCACAAGAAAGGGCAGGCGTTTCAACATAATTTTTGCAGCAGAATACGTTATGAACAGTACTAGCGTTATGAACCTTTGATGGGACAAGGTTTTCCCTTCTTCGCAGAATACGTTATGAATAGTACTAGCGCTACTGTTATCAGCGCAACTCCTCCAACTGAGCCAACTATTATAATGGTAGTCTTGGCTGAAGAATTTATATTGCCTCCGTAAGAACTATTGTCACTGACATTGGCAGGGCATTTATGTGGATAAGAGGTGCCATCGGGGCAGTTGTCTTCAGGTGTTTGGTATGTAGCTTCAGGTGTGGGACAGAGGAGCAGAAAGCAGGCAGTGGACAGGAGTTACAAAGCAGGTGTTTGGTTTGCATGCCCCCAGGTATAGCAAAAAATTCCTAGGTTACCATATGAAAGCTCTCCATCCGCGCCACAGACAAAATGCTTCCTTGGCGATGTCTACCGAAATAGACAAAGGTGAGTGGCACAATCGCCTCCACTCACATAACTTTGATGAGGGAATCTTATTCTAGTCTAATCCCCTTTTCCTAAATGGATGGGTGTGTCAGACTAGTCATATATCCTCCGTGGAAACCTACCCTATACCCAAGGTTTTCCGGCTAAAACAGATCAGGGTGCATGCCCCCTGGGTATCAGTCATATCCTCCTGAATCACTCGCGCTCATCAGGTGGATGGACTAGAGATCGATGAGACATTCCTTGCGTGAAAAGACCATTTAGGGATGGCATTTGACTATTTTCTATGTGTGAACCAAGGAATGAAAATTGGTCTATGAGTTTGACCACTCTGCCTTCATGTGGAAAACATATTACTCTAAAGAGTGAGGTGACGATGGCTCCCATGCAATAAATATAGTCATGCCCAAGGAGTAGATTATAATCCAGGGGTCCTTCAACCACCATCACATTCATGTGAACATTTTTCCTTCTCAAAGTAATGGGCACATTGAGAAGGATCCCTAATGGTCGACTGGTTCCTTTGTCGAAGCCTATCAGATTTCTCATTTCAAGCAAAAGTGATGGCGAACCAAGCGCTTTCCAAGCAGTTGAGGAAAGGATACTCATATAAGATCCTTCATCTATGATGGTACCAGCCATGACCATTCTGTAAGCTTGTACAATGATTCTGAATGGTAGACTAGCTGGTACATGGGGTCTACCTAGTAGATTCCAATCGAAGGAAATGACTAGGTTGCTTGGAGGTGGGACCGAATAGACGGCCGGATATGACTCTGATGAAGTTCCTTCCTATGATAAAGGAATGGGCAGACTGCCCCCAAGTTCATTGGAGTCTATGTTTACAAAAGAATTTGAACGGTGTCATTCTCTTTCTCTTCAGTGACGGTATCATTCGAAGATGAACCTTCAGAAGGAAAGACTGGATCAACTGCCGCCTCGGCCTTTTGAATTTTGTCTGGTATGGATTGAGAGGGTTCATTTTCAATGATAGACATTTCGGCCGACCACAATGGCGTGCCAGCCGGATTTTCAACTAGTGGTGGACTTGGCAAGAGTTTCTTATATCCAAGAGGGAGCTGTAGCAGTGAAGCAAGACGGTCATCCAAAACTCTTTTAGCTTCGTCAAGGAAGGGACAATGATGGACAGCGTGATCGCTTTCACACAATTTACAAGGAAATTTGTGATTCCTTTTCTATACAAACACTTCACTTTCACTATTTGATGGTGTTCTTTCAAAATGATCATCAGAGGTTGAAAACACCGGATTATGCAAACGAGAAGACCTGTCATGCCCCCAAGCCTACGGTGGTCTTTCAACTGCGCCGGTGAGGTGCGGCACTACCAACCGTTTTCTTTTCACCAATACTTACGATTGTAGACTACGCCTTAACTGTCCATACTTAGTTTTATTTTTGTTACCAAGTATTATTAATGTGCCTTTATACCAATGAACACCTATACACATTCATTATCAACAGCATTATATAAGAGAAATGCAATAGTATAAAGGGAGGGGAAACTCCCTGCAATATGAATCTACACAACAATATATTATACAATCTTTCATTTTTACAATGCACAAGTTAAATCTTGGGAAACCCCAAATTTACACTTAGCCAAATTTCCACAACATTGGCAAATTCGGTTGCCCGGCTCGTCAGCACCTCTGCATGGTTGCCGCATGACTAACCAAACTTTCGTTCACCCCATCGCATTGTCATGTCGTTTGCCCAACTCGGGCACACCTCCAAGTCACCACACACGGGTGCCTCCAACCGAGACACACCTCCGTTCACAATCTCAACACTTCACCATTTCATCGTGCACGGCGTGCCCTCACCCGACCGCCTGTCCGCATGTCCACCCGTTCACCTGTTCAACTTCGCCCAAGTTGCTGCACGACTTCACCCGGGTCGCCACACAGGTTCACCCAGTTCGCCCGAACGACCTCACCCGGGTCGCCACACGACCTCGCTCGGATCGCCTGAATGACCTCACCCGAGTCCTGCCTAAACGACCTCCCGAATGACCTGCCTGAACGACCTGCCTGAATGACCTGCCTGAACAACCCACCCGAACGACTTTCCGAACGATCTACCTGAACGACTTGCCCAAACGATTTTCCGAACAACCTGCCTGAACGATCTGCCCGAATGACTTTTATGAACGACTTTTCTGAACAACTTTTTCGAATGACTATCCGAATGAGTTTTTTGAACGATTGTCTGAACGAGTTTCCCGAACGACTTTTCTGAACGACTGTCTGAACGAGTTTCCCGAAAAACCATCTGAACAATTTTCCCGAATGACTGTCCAAACGAATTTTCTGAACGAGTTCACACCCAAGTTCTGCCCATTGTGCAGGCTCATCCACGCACTTCAGAACTCCTTGTTCGAACTTGTTGATCGAATGATTGATGGTCGTTTGCCTCCAAATGCCCTCCAATATATACGGGCAGGTGGCAGGTTGTGTCACCCGACCGACCCACACCAAACGCCCGGCCGACTCGTTCATAATGTGTTGTCTCGCCCGGAGGATGGTCAGCCCACCCAACTCATGGGACTGCCCCCTCAACTCGCCCAACACCTTATAAACTCGCCCAAGGTTCATTTCGTTTCACGTTTCACACGCACTTCGCATGGTGGAGTCACCCTGCCCATCGCATGAACCATAGGTCTTGACATCCTCCCCCACTGGAAGTCATTGTTATCCTCAACAATATCTCATCCCGGCAACCATCTGTCACCAAGAACACCATACCAAGGTATACACCCATCAGTATGTCATACATTGGAAATCATCTCAATCCATGACCAACGACAACCCTGTCACAATCTCCACATGCTGCTCTCTATCGTGGAAGGCTGGCCCCCCCATCTCAAGCTACATGCCCACTACAACATATCGTTGTCGACCTCATCATGTGTCGTCCTCATGTGAATTGTTGCCATGATACTCCAACACAATGCTAACACATCTCTGCGATGTGTTAACATGTCAACCCAATAGCAACATCATTCTGCTCACTACATGCCCCCATGTCTGAACTAGTTGGGTAGCTAATCCAACCATCACGCTCAAATCATGAGAGTGAACCTCCTCATGCCACCATCAATCGTTTCTCAAAACATCCTGTCACATCCTGAACTCGATCAAGGATCCATCCATATAAGTAAACTATGCTCAGGTCCATGAAGTAGTCCTCATCTCATCTGCAACATGCTATCCATGATGTTTGGTGTCAATGTGCTGCATGAAATCAGCCACATCTATCCCAACATCATCCATATGTGTGCCTCCTCAATATGAAGAGACCATCTCATCAATCTCCAACTCTCGGTGTGCCACATCTAAGTCCATGAAGCAACCTCCATCATATCTACAATGTGTCATCCCTCAAGTCTGCCATAGAAACAAGCATACACTTGTCTCATATATCCATGTGCTGCCCATGATCATAGATCAATCAGCTCCCATGTGTAAAAAGTAGTTGAGTTTCAGCTCAACCCATGCCCAAGTGTTGCCACCAAGACATCATCATCATCGTAACTCCATCACTCCAAAGTGTCTCATACCGATCTTCCACATCAAGTCACTCTTTCAAGCCATCCCCATGCATGTACTTGAAAGTATGCACCCCATCCTGCATCAAAGTCTCTGACCTCAGCTCCTCAATGCATTAGATCCTCCAAGTCCACCATATATGAAGTCTCCCAAAAGTCACAACAATCTCATGTCATCATGAGCTCCATAAGCCATCCCCAACTAACACTCTAGAAAGCATACAAGTCTCGGCCCAAAGGTCTCTACAAGATGCCTTAGCTCTCCATGTAGTAAGAATGCCCCATAGTCTGCTCACAACTCCATCCAAGTCCATGGCCTTGTTGTACATAAGTGCACAACCTCTCCATCGGCTCATAAGTAGAACATCTCCATGTCACACTAGCAAATCCATCTGCACGACATCCCTGCCTTGGCACTCCTCATTGGATGCCCATAAGTGACACCTCTACAAGTGCTCCTGCACAATGTCCCTGCATAAGATTGCCATGCTCCATGTCTCCAACCTGACGTCCATGACTAAGTTGCCATGTAGTCCAACCAAATAGACCCCTCACAATAATCGGTCATCCCCATCCAAGTCTGCAATCTTCGGTCTAGTGAACTCGGTCACCCAACCATATCATCATCACATGAGTCTCTCCATCATAGCTCCTCCACCAAAGGTTCCACCAAGACTTGCTCTTGGTCTCGGCCATGAGAAATCCACCCAAGCAACTCAAGTGTGTGCCCTCCACCAATCCATCCATGAGTCATGCCAGGCACTTAGCCATGTGGCTAAATCATGACCCAATCATCTGCAACGATCATCAAGTTCCACCCTTGTCACGGGCCTTTCTACCTTCTACCATAATGTCACAAACAACCCCAACAAGTCCTACAACAATCAACAATCCTTGCTTCTCCATACAAGGTCTCATCATAGTCATCCATGGTAAGATGCTCCCTAGCATCAGCAAACTGACTTTGCCCTTCCCTGCATATAGTCCATCTACCAAAGGCTCACATGAATCACATGTATCAATAGTACTTATATCATCATCATGAGGTTCCTCCATGAGAGTACCCTCATCCATAAATGTTTGCAAAGGGCACGATCCTGGTCCAATTTGATCAATCTCAAGTTCATCCTCGATAACGGTCATGTCTGCAACATCTCCAACTATCACGGCTTCCTCTTCCTTGTTTACACAATCTACAACTTCATCTTGCTCCATTTTCCATCCAAGTTGAAGAAGTTCATCCTCAACATTCTTTTCCAAGACTTCAAGCCTCTCTCGAATCCGGGGATTCTCCTTTTTCATCCGCTTCAACCTGTATAAGGTAAGTAAGAGCTTCCCTTCGCATTCTTCCAAACTTGCCATGCCTTGTACTTCGTCTTCCCTGGTTCGTACTTCGTTTGGTCCACAGATGCCCAAACCGTGTATACCTACCCAAATGCAGTCCCATTTGCCCACCTGACAAGTGCCCAAATCGTATGAATAACACGTAGTACTTCCTGCCCAACTCTACGACACCTGGTTCCAACCTTCACCAGCTTCACCAAGTTCCCTGTAACCATGAACCGGCCCTTGTTCCACTTGTATGTGAAACTAGCTTCCTTCACCTGCAAGTACCTGTTTCCACTATCTTCACGAGCCACCTTACTCTGATACCAATTGTCACACCCCCAAGCCTACGGTGGTCTTTCAACCGTGCCGGCGAGGTGTGGCACTACCAACTGTTTTCTTTTCACCAATACTTACGATTGTAGACTACGCCTTAACCGTCCATACTTAGTTTTATTTTTGTTACCAAGTATTATTAATGTGCCTTTATAATAATGAACACCCATACACATTCATTATCAACAACATTTTATAAGAGAAATGCAACAGTATAAAGGGAGGGGAAACTCCCTGCAATATGAGCCTGCCCAACAAATCTTGGGAAACCCCAAATTTACACTTAGCCAAATTTCCACAACATAGGCAAACTCGATTGCCCAGCTCATCGGCACCTCCGCACGGTCGCCACACGACTAACCAAACCTTCATTCACCCCGTCGCACCATCATGTCATTTGCCCAACTCGGGTGCGCCTCCAAGTCGCCACAGACGGGTGCCTCGAACCGAGACACACCTCCGTTCACAATCTCAACACTTCACCATTTCATCGTGCACGGTGCACCCTCACCTGGCCGCCCGTCCGCACATCCACCCATTCACCCGTTCAACTTCGCCCAAGTCACCCCACGACTTCACCCGAGTCGCCACACGACTTCACCCGATTCACCCGAGCGACCTCGCCCCAGTCGCGCCACAACTTCGCCCGGGTCGCCCGAACGACCTCACCCGAGTCCTGACTGAACAACCTCCCGAACGACCTGCCTGAACAACCTGCCTGAACGACCTGCCTGAACGACCTGCTTGAGCGACTGTACGAACGACCTGCCTGAACAACTGTCCGAATGACCTGCCTGAACGACCTGCCCAAACGAATTTTCTGAATGACTTTTCTGAACAACTTTTCTGAACGACTTTTTTAAACGACTTTTCTGAACGATTGTCCGAACGAGTTTCCCAAACGACTTTTATGAATGACTGTCCAAACAAGTTTCCCGAACGACTGTCCAAACGATTTTCCCGAATGATTGTCCGAACGAATTTTCTGAACGAGTTCACACTTGAGTTCTGCCCATCGTGCAGGATCATCCACGCACTTCAGAACTTCTTGTTCGAACTTGTTGATCGAATGATTGATGGTCATTTGCCTCCAAACACCCTCCAATATATATGAGCGGGTGGTGGGTTGTGTCACCCAACCGACCCACACCAAATGCCCGACCGACTCGTTCATAATGTGTTGTCTCGCCCGGAGTATGGTCGACCCACCCAACTCATGGGACCACCCCCTCAATTCACCCAACACCTTATAAACTCACCCAAGGTTCATTTCGTTTCACGTTTCGCATGCACTTCGCATGGTGGAGTCGCCCTGCCCGTCGCACGAACCGCAGGTCCTGACAAGACCAGTCCCTTAAGATCCGAGCGATGCAAGGACAATCTTGATGATAGTGGTCTCCTTTGGAAATGACACATGGAGATTTAGGTTTGGATGGTGTGGTGAGAGGATTTTCGCTAGACGACGCATGGTCGCTCCCTTTCACTTTTGGTTCTTTCTTCTTCTTTTCTTTTTTCTCTTTCCACTTCTTCTTCTTCTCAATTACTTGATCTTTAGCTTTACCAGCTTTATCAAGTGAAGAGGAAGGAGGAGAGGGAGAAACAGATGAAGTAGAAGGCTGGGGGGTAACTCTAGTATCATCTAATTGCTGACTTGAATCTCTAGGAATTATGGTATTCTGAACGACAGAGGTAGAGAAGAGCCATACGGGCAAACCAATCGTCAACTCTGGAAGTGACAATGTGGCCATATGGGGTGAACCAACATCTCCCCAAGAGGAGAAAGGACTAGGATTTCCTCCAAGGGGAAATCTTTGGTTGGTAGACTCCATTTTTCTCAACCTGAAGACCAACAAGGGAACTTGTGATGTTATTCCGATCAAAATAAATTTTAGACGCTTTGACACAACTTGTTTTTTCAGTTTTAAAGAGTTGAGAAAAAACAAAAGATGACTCTAGTCGCCTTCGATTTTTAATGAGCCTGAAGTGGCAAGTGCTCAGATGGACCTTTTATTTTAAGGAGTCTGAAAAGAATGGAAAGAGACTTCTCTAGAAATCTAGGCAGAGGGGATTATCAAACCACTCGCAAAACTGCAGAATACCTTTTACGATATGGCAGTCAATCTTCCCAAATGTTGTGTTCAGTACATTGTGATCGATAGTGTCACGCCCCAAGCCTATGGTGGTCTTTCAACCATACCAGCGAGGTGCGGCACTACCAACCGTTTTCTTTTCACCAATACTTATGATTGTAGACTACGCCTTAACCATCCATACTTAGTTTATTTTTCGTTACCAAGTATTATTAATGTGCCTTTATACCAATGAACACCCATACACATTCATTATCAACAGCATTATATAAGAGAAATGCAACAGTATAAAGGGAGGGGCAACTCCCTGCAATATAAGTCTGCCCAACAATATATTATACAATCTTTCGTTTTTACAATGCACATGTTAAATCTTGCGAAACCCCAAATTTATACTTAGCCAATTTTTCACAACATCGAAAAACTTGGTTTTCCAGCTCATCGGCACCTCTGCACGGTTTCCGCATGACTAACCAAACCTTTGCTCACCCCATCGCACCGTCGTGTCATTTGCCCAACTCGGGCACACCTCAAAGTCGCCACACACGAGCGCCTCCAACCGAGACACATGATGAGCCCCAAAAATGGATAATTATATGGGCTCATCCAACCTTCTAATTTGACTTAATCCACCATTCTCATTACTTTATTGCATGTTTTTTATTATATTTATGCTAATAGAGTGAATTGGGTTAGTCATTATGCCAACAAGTCTAATGGGTACTTTGTGCAGTGTTTTGGTCAATTTTGAGACAAAATCAAAGGTTTTAATGAGCACTTGGTAGCCAAATTCGTGGAAGAACAAGGGAGAGGATTTTTAGGAAGGTGTCCCCTTCATTTATGGGCCCTTACCTCAAATTCTCCACCATCAGCTCGGAGTTCAAGGGCCACCAAATCGATTATCACAAGGGCAGCCGAGCAAGTCAAGTAAGACTGTTGTTAACTACAAGTTTTGGCAGCCAAGTCCCAAAAGTTTAGGAGGACTGTTGGGGTCCTCAATTTGTATAAATAAGAAGGCTTATGGCCTAATTTGGGTTAGCCAGTAGTTAGTCACTTTGTAGGAAGAAGTTAGCTAGTTTGTAGTTCGATTTTAGTCAGTAGATTAGCTTTTCATTTCAGCACCTTTTCAAGCTTTCCCTTGTGGACAGTTTTTGATGTAACTCTTCTTTTCTTGCTCAATAAAGATGAATCCAGCTTTGCACCAGCTCTAAATCTCTCTTAGGAGGCTGTAGCTCTTGGGGTTGGGCCCATCTCAAGTGCCCAGTACCTCCTTTGTTTACTTTCATGTGTCTTTGCTACATTCTTAAAATAAAATCTGCTATTTAGATTCAAATCTTGTTTTTTTATTTAGATTGCTTTTGATGATTAAAGTAGCTTTTCATGTTCAAATTTGTTTGATAAGTCAATAACAGGGAAGATCTTCAGAAAAAAGGCCATCAAGCACCTTGGATCTCACCTCTCCCTCAGTGGAATCATGAGTTGGGACCAAGGCCACCTTGCTGCCACCAAAAACACTGTCTTTGCTTCACCATGCAATTAGTAGTGTTGGATTCTTAGTTGTCGAACTTGATATTAGTTTTGATTGCATGCTTCAGTTTATGATTGCTTAGTTGCATAGTTATTTCAAGTATGTCATTTCGAATAAACTTCTGCTCATTTCCTTTTGTTGTTAGGTCAGATTAGAGTGAAGTAACTAGGTCATAGGTTTTATAAGTGTTTGTTTGTTTAGTTTGAAAAACCACTTACAGAGTACCTGTTATCCTTCCTTACCTGCCCATACTCCATCCAACCTACCTGCTTAACCATTTAATTAGAACCCTTACCTTAAATTTGCATCATTCACTTACTTTGCCATGATTCTCATCTTCTTGTGCAACATTGTTTCATCCCTCCTTGAACAAATCTAACCATCTGTGCCACTCCTCAACTCCATCCTCCAAGTCTTGAACTCCCCTACACCTCTATTTCACCTCCATACTCATTCCTCCACCTTTTTCCCTCCATCCATGCTCCAAAATCCCATTTCTAAACATCCTGTAGAAAATCACAGAACATCCTGTAGAAATTCCAGAACATCCTGTAGAACCCCTGCAAACTTCCTGTAAAAGCTCACGAATGAATTTTCTTGATATCCAAACTCTGTGAAACTCTCAGGAAGGGTGCTAGGGACCCCTTAGGCCCTCTTCTAACCTTCCCAACCTCCTGCAAGCATTTTCTCTCACCGATCCACCTCTACACAGTCAAAAATAGTAAAAGCACATGCATAATAATCCTACAAAATCATCAAAAATACAAAAAGATGTTTTCTTCAAATTTAATTATAAAAGTAGCTTAGACACATGCATTTTACCTTCTGAAGTCAATGGCATCTCATTCAGTATCTTGCATCAGTAGGACTAGCTGGTAGCATTAGGGTTTGCCAAGGTTTGTGTTTCTTTTTGGCTTTCAATTTCTTTCCGCAAGTAGATTAGCTTCCTTTGAGTTAGCTTTCATCCATCAGTTAAAAAGCTTCTTCTAAGAGCTCATAGAAGTTGGCTTAAGCTCCTAGCGGACTTGTGCCAGCTAACCAAGTGACAGCTGCGGCAAGAGCTAGTACTTGTGCATACAGCATCGTCGCTTCCAAGTTTGTTACGAACAACCGGGTTGATAAAATTAAAGAAGGGAGTTCCAGCAGTTGCAACATTATTGCTGCAATACTGGGGCCCACCATCTTTTTGGCGCCGTTGCCGGGGAAGCGTCAGAGTATTTGTGATTTCTGCTACTCTTCTATTTTCTTCTACAACATTCTGCTAAGTAGTTTATTTCATTTACATTCTGCAATCTCATTTCCGCAAAAGTAGACTAGACATTTACTGCTTTCCTAGACTAGCATTTCAATTCTACAAGTGTAGACTAACATTTCGTTCCTGCAATTTCATTTGAGAAAAATAGATTAGCCCTTTCCTGCTTTCATTTCAATTCCGCATTTTCATTTCAGCAAGATAGTTAGTTGCAATTCAATCTATTTCAGTTTTGCAGGTACAAGTAGAAAAAAAAAACCCAAAATCAACCAAAAGGATTTTATTTCTTGCCTTGTAGGAGTGGAGATAAGTAAGAAAAATATTTGCACAACACCCCCACTATTTCACACAGCCAACCTTCTCTCTTCTTTGATGGTTGTGATTAAGAAGAACCCCTGGGCGGACATCATGGCATATTTGAAGAACCTCTAGGGGAGAAGAAGAAGAAAACATTCCTCTGGAGCAAATGGCTACAAGCAGAAATGTTGGGAGCAGTACCTTATCCAAACATGAATTAGCAAATCAGATGGAAGATTTCAAGAGTGAGGTGAGGCAATTTCTTGCCATGCAACTAGATACCTTACAGATCCAAAGGAAGCAAGAGGAAGCCAAGAGGGCTTTGGCCATCTTTTGTCCCAGGTGCACTAGAAAGCATCCTAGGCATGAATATCCATTGTACTCCATAGAAGTGTGTTTTGTCTGTGAAGAATACCATCCTACAGATCAGTGCCCTTCCATGCCCGGAATCAAAGCTGCATATCAAAGGGCCAAAGAAGTCACTGAACCACTCTATTTCATGAACCAAAGGAGGTCACATGGACCCATACCCTACCAGCAGGGAATGCAAAGGACATCCCATACCTATTATGACCCCTATCAAGCCACATCCATGCCTTCTTGGGGTCCCCCTACTCATCCTTCCTAGTCCACACCCCCTCCTTGGTCGTATCCTCCTCAATACCATGCTTCTTCAGTTGCTCATTTGTTTCACTCTTATGCTCAGCCACAACCTTAGTGGAATGCACCTCATCAAGGGTGGAGGCCCCAGTACAACTCTCCTCCTGCTCATTTGCCTCCACCACCTACCCATCCACAACCCCATCCACATCCATCTCAAATATACACCTCCACTCAACTACCCGTGTCACCATTCTCGAAACCATACAATGGAGTAGCTCAACCCAATTGCAAAGTTGAGGCACAAGATGTCCAAATGACTCCTCCTGAGCTCAATGATATTCACCATAGCTCAAGAAGAGTAGTACAAGAAAGAGATTATATTGACAACATTGAAGGACCACATCCAACAAAAGAAGATTCAAACGAGGAGATCAAAGAACCATGGGCTGCACTTGATGAAGAGAAGACATCAAAATCAGAGATTGAGAGAGTTCCCTCATGGTTACCATCAAATCTTCCATGTATTCAAGAGAAAGATTAGCAAAAAGAGGAAGATGAGAAATTCATGGCAGAAGGTGACATGAAGAATGATCCAGATCAGCAAAAGGACCAAGGATATCAGAGCTATATTGAGATATGGTTTCAGATGGTCACTATGTTGCAACAGTACTCCCTTCTTCAGCTATGCCTAATCCCTTCAAAGTCAAATCATTTGGTCTCTGAAATCTGGATAGCTGTCAAAGCATGCATTTCGAGCCTCCACATCATTTTGTCTCTAATCTCGATGTGCACATGGCTCCATTGGAAGTATTCTTATACTTGAGAATGATTTTGTTTTTCAAGTAGGGTAGGGTAGATAAAAAAAAAAAAAAAAAAAAAAAAAAAAAAAAAAAAAAAAAAAAATGAAAAAATGGAAATAAGAGGAAAATTCTAAGGTGAAAACCTCTTCGGAGGCACCTTAGATTGGCTCATTGATTGAAAACCTCCATGAGGTAGTCAATGGGTTGGAAAAAAAGAGAAGAAAAAAAATAATAAGATCCTTGGGAGAAAGCCTCCCTTGAAAGCGCCTAGGGTAGGCAATTAGGGTGAAAACCTCCATGAGGCGCCCTAGTTGTTCTCAAAAAAAGAGAAAAAAGAAGAAAAGAGAAAAAGAAAAAGTAAACCTAATTTCCATTGAATAATTGTAGGTTGCAAGAACGACATTGCAGGTCAGGAGGATCGCTCAAAACAAAGAGAGAGGAAGTTCTGGGCTTTCTACAGAAAGCTACAAGCGTTTCTACAGGAAGTTCTATATTTCTACAGGAAACATCTTGTAGAACCTTCAGGCGAGCCAAATTCGATTTTGGAATGGAATCTAAATCTTGGAATCTATTGGTTAGGCCTGTAAGCATCCATGTTTCCATTCCTCACCCTTTTCCATCATTTTTTCCACCTCATTGTGCTTCTTTTATGAAAACTATGTTTTCTACAGGAAATTTTGTGTCTTCTACAAGAAGCTTACAAAAAAGCCAAATTGATCTCCAAAGAGGACCCGAAGGCTGCGAATATGTCCATGAGGCCTGCACACATCCATGTTTCCATCCCTCACCTTTCTCCACCATTTTTTCCACCTCATTGTGCTTCTTTTATGAAAACTATGTTTTCTACAGGAAGTTCCTGTAGAAATTACAAGAAGCTAAAAATGGATTGCAAAAAGGTAGTTTGTGAACATGATAGCTTCCTCAAGGGTTTAGAAGTCCTCCTTCAATTTTCAAACTCCTCCTCCATCATCTCCATGCCTGCATCACAGCCCAAGCTCAGTTTTTCTTTCCATGCAAAAACTTGCAGAATGCTTTGAAGAAAAATACATGGAATAGAATTTGTTTTTTCCATAACTTGAAAACCGTGCATCCATTTACAAAACCGTTTTAGAGGGAGTTGTATAGGGATGATGGCAACATGCCCGAGCAATTTCAGCCAATTCTGGTGCATGAATTCCAAGAAATCAGCCTCCATCACCTTCATCCATTTTTGCATTTTCTCCATATCCGTGCATCCGTTTCAAAATATGATTTATGGGTAGATGCACATGGGTGATAGTAGCCTACCCAAGCAGTTTCAGCCAATTCTGACTCACGGTTTCCGAGAAATTGATCTTTGTAATCTTCAGTCATTTTCTGTTTTTCTCGAAATCTGTGCATTCATGGATCGCAATTTTGCTATGGGAGGTGCACAATGATGATAGGAACATGCTCAGCAAGTTTTAGATCGATCCGGTCTGTCGTTCGGGAGCAATGGCAAAAACAAATTTCTGTCCTGTGAAAATTCAGCAACAACAGCTTGAGGGTGCAGATCTGAACGTGAAGACTAGCTCCTACAACATGGATCCGGCCATAGGATACCTGCATAAGAAAAAATAGCCATGAATTAGCCTCCAAGCCATCATGCAACCACAGAAACCAGTGGATGCAGCAAATGAAAGACCATAACACCTCACAGCAGCCATTCAACTTCTAGGTATGGTTCCTCTATTGCATAAATCTAATTTTAAAACTACATGAACGAATGGAATGGTTGGATTAATCCGATAGTTCCTTGTCCAATTCTCTAGCAATCAGCCAGGAATCATGCAGCGTATGTGTTAGACAACTCACGTGGAATTAAAAAAAAACAGGGAGTGTTAGTGATCTAAACTCCAGTGCAACTAATCAAGAAGAAAACATATAGTTAATAAATAGAACTGCAGTCTGCATGTGGCTACGTACACCTGGCCACTTCACTCCTTCACCAAGAATCACGCCGCAATGTAAAATGCTCGGCTGAAACTCACACCACCTGTTGTTCATTTGCACTTGACTGAATTATGCATCATCCACTTCCACAAAATGATGAACTAGTCATCCTCCATTGGTTTCTACCTGTTTTCGAAATTATCCCACGTATCAGGCTCGCTCAGAGGCACAGGGGAACTCTACAGGAGTTTCTATAGGAAGTCTTCTACAGGAAACACAGAAAACAGCCATGCAGAAAGAAAACCTGGGATTTTCGGCGAATTTCAAGCTCCAAACGAGGTAGGATCGGGGAAACTTCGTTGTGCATGATTTGTTGGTGAAAAATGGTGAATTGAACATGGAATTAAATTTTTAAAAAGGAGAGGAAAAGTCTGCCTGCACATTGACAAAAAGGTGAAAAGTCTACTTGCATATTTTCTGAGCTCTACACAGTTCTTTTTTTTCCCTCTGCATTCGAAGTCTGGCTTCTTCTTTCTCACCTTCTTCTGAAAAGAGAGATGCAACCATAGGAACTAAGCTTGTGCGTAAAGAATGTGATTTTTATGTGGTTGGGGATAAACATTAGGCTCTACACTCTGTCTGTAAGAGCCTAATTCCCTTTTGACAGTCAAGTTTTGGGTAGCAACAGCATTGTAACAAGGGAATTGATACAAAGTGACCTATAAACACCTGAGGGGTACTGTTTTCAACGTTCTGGGGAGGAAACCATACGCAAAATTCCCTTTATGATCAGAGCACAACCCAAAACAGACCATTTTTCACCATGCCAGGGGGATTCATAATTCAACATTATCCATGGTTATCATGTGAACTTCCACTTCATCCAACAGTGAAGACAGGGAAGACATTGAGGCAGAAGAGAAAGCCAAGGGTAAGGAAACCCAGGAAATACCACCACAGAAAGAGCAAGAAGAGAAATAAGAGAAAGGCCAAGCTGCCAAGCCCAAAACTGTGGGTGGAGTAAAGGCACAGACGCCAAGGGAGAAACGGTTGCAAACCCGGGCAGAGAAGACTGAAAGGATGCAAACAACACCCAAGGCAACCATAGCACAAGTCAAAGAGAAGGCACCCCCAACCAAGCAAGCCCAAATCAGGGAAAACTAGTTCTACAGGAAGCCAGCAGACTGTTTCTACAGGAAGCCAGAAAACTACTTCTACAGGAAGCCAGAAAACGGCCACTACAGGACTTTCTACAAGAAGTATGGGGAAAGGGTAGCATAAGGAGAAATTGGCCGAGATTTTAGCTAGGGAGGTAGCAGTTGTGCTAGCCACCCTAAGCACATCCCCCAAGCAGAAGGAGAAGTGAAAGAGGGAGCTTCCACTATATTTCAAGGCAAGAAGGAGCATGTAGATAAGAACTGGCAGACCCCAACCACAGTCAAAAGAGCCAATCACAATTGTAGACACCTCAGCTACACAAAAGGAGAGTTCCCCCTCAAAGGCATCCATCAACTATGAATGGGGAAGGCCACAGACATCCAGCTGGAGAGAAAGAATGAAAATGTTGGACACAAAGACCTCTCTACAGGATGCTGAGACAGTTCTACAGGAAGCTGAGAATTCTCTAGGAAAAGGAGCATATGCAGTGGGAAGAAGCAAAGAGAAAAGCATGGTTTCATGACCGAGAAGAGGACATCACTTCATAAGCTTGGCATGACTGGGATGCCACCAAGGCCATCAGAGACGAAGAGATAGATTTGTTGCTCAAAGGATGAGCAACACTTTCAGTAGGGGGTGATGATGAGCCCCAAAAATGGATAATTACATGGGCTCATCCAACCTCCTAATTTGACTTAATCCACCATTCTCATTAGTTTATTGCAATTTTTTTATTATATTTATGCTAATAGAGTGAATTGGGTTAGTCATTATGCCAACAAGTCTAATGGGTACTTTGTGCAGTGTTTTGATCAATTTTGAGACAAAATCAAAGGTTTTAATGAGCACTTGGCAGCCAAATTTGTGGAAGAAAAAGGGAGAGGATTTTTAGGAAGGTTTCCCCTTCATTTATGGGCCCTTACCTCAAATTCTCCACCATTAGCTTGGAGTTCAAGGGCCACCAAATCGATTATCACAAGGGCAGCCCAGCAAGTCAAGTAGGACTGTTGTTAACTACAAGTTTTGGCAGCCAAGTCCCTAAAGTTTAGGAGGACTGTTGGGGTCCTCAATTTGTATAAATAAGAAGGCTTAGGGTCTCATTGGGGTTAGCCAGTAGTTAGTCAATTTGTAGTCAGAAGTTAGCTAGTTTGTAGTTCGATTTTAGTCAGTAGATTAGCTTTGCATTTCAGCACCTTTTCAAGCTTTCCCTTGTGGACAGTTTTTGATGTAACTCTTCTTTTCTTGCTCAATAAAGATGAATCCAGCTTTCCACCAAATCTAAATCTCTCTTAGGAGGCTGTAGCTCTTGGGGTTGGGCCCATCTCAAGTGCCCAGTACCTCCTTTGTTTACTTTCATGTGTCTTTCCTACATTCTTAAAATAAAATCTGGTATTTAGATTTAAATCTTGTTTTGTTATTTAGATTGCTTTTGATTATTAAAGTAGCTTTTCATGTTCAAATTTGTTTGATAAGTTAATAACAAGGAAGATCTTTAGAAAAGGGCCATCAAGCACCTTGGATCTCACCTCTCCCTCAGTGGAATCATGAGCTGGGACCAAGGCCACCTTGCTGCCACTAAAAACACTGTCTTTGCTTCACCATGCAATTAGTAGTGTTGGATTCTTAGTTGTCGAACTTGATATTAGTTTTGATTGCATGCTTCAGTTTATGATTGCTTAGTTGCATAGTTATTTCACGTATGTCATTTCGAATAAACTTATGTTCATTTCCTTTTGTTATTAGGTCAGATTAGAGTGAAGTAACTAGGTCATAGGTTTTATAAGTGTTTGTTTGTTTAGTTTGAAAAACCACTTACAGAGTACCTGTTATCCTTCCTTTCCTACCCATACTCCATCCAACCTACCCACTTAACCCTTCACTTAGAACCCTTACCTTACATTTGCCTCATTCACTTACTTTGCCATGATTCTCATCTTCTTGTGCAACATTGTTTCATCCCTACTTGGACAAATCTAATTATCCGCGCCACTCCTCAACTCCATCCTCCAAGTCTTGAACTCCCCTACACCCCTATTTCACCTCCATACTCATTCCTCCACCTTTTTCCCTCCATCCATGCTCCAAAATCCCATTTCTGAACATCCTGTAGAAAATCACAAAACATCCTGTAGAAATTCCAGAACATCCTGTAGAACCCCTGCAGACTTCCTGTAGAAGCTCACGAATAAGGTTTCTTGATAGCCAAACTCTGTGAAACTCTTAGGAAGGGTGCTAGGGACCCCTTAGGCCCTCTTCTAACCTTCCCAACCTCCTGCAAGCATTTTCTCTCACCGATCCACCTCTGCACAGTCAAAAACAGTAAAAGCACATGCATAATAATCCTACAAAATCATTCAAAAATACAAAAAGATGTTTTCTTTAGATTTCATTATAAAAGTAGCTTAGACACATGAATTTTACCTTCCGAAGTCAATGGCATCTCATTCAGTAGCTGGCATCTTCCTTCTTGCATCAGTAGGACTAGCTGGTAGCATTAGGGTTTGCTAGGGTTTGTGTTTCTTTTTGGCTTTCAATTTCTTTCCGCAAGTAGATTAGCTTCCTTTGAGTTAGATTTCATCTATCAGTTAAAAAGATTCTTCTAAGAGCTCATATAATTTGGCTTAAGCTCCTAGCGGACTTGTGCCAGCTAACCAAGTGAAAGCTGCGACAAGAGCTAGTACTTGTGCATACAGCACCGTCGCTTCCAAGTTTGTTACGAACAACCGGGTTGATAAAATTAAAGAAGGGAGTTCCAGGAATTGCAGCATTATTACTGCAATATTGGGGCCCACCAACACACCTCCTTTCACATCCCAACACTTCAACACATCTTCGTGCACACTTGCATGATGGGCGGGCACTCACCCAAGTCACCAAGACGCCCACATCAAGTCATCGCACAATCAACACCTCCGCACGATCACCCCGGGCACATCTTGCCCAACGCATTCACCTCTTCACCAAGAACATTTCACCAAGTGTGAATCAAGGAGAGTGCATGAGCCATGCGCTCATCACTCCTCCAAATCTGCGCACAAGTGATAATCCTCCAAGAGCGTAAAGCGTATGAGTAATGTGAAGTGCATTGATCAAATGAGTGAGTTTGAGAATTCAATCCACAAGTCTATATACCCATCATTTGGTGTGGGTGGGTTGCCCAGCCAACCGCCCACACACCCCTCCATCGCATCGTTCGGGCGCTTGTAAGAGTCGGCCACACCATTCCACCATGGGTTGGCCAACCCCCATCACAAACGCTCCTCACACAAGGGTATAAGCCACGCTCAACACTTAGTCGCTTCACATATCGTCGCATATGTTATGTCGCATATCATCGAACCGCAAGTTTCGCACTTCAACCAAACGATCGCTCAACCGGTCGTTCGGTCGTGCATGACCGCTCGTTGTGCGCACACGCCTGGTCGCCCGACCGCATTGCACACTCGAGGACCTTACATCCTCCTCCACTTGAAATCGTTGTCGTCCTCGACAACATACCATCTTGGTAACCATCCACCAAGATCATCCATGATGTCAACTCCTCCACATATTGCAACCATCACTGCAACATATGTAGAACCACCATCTCCACCATGTCTCACCTCGACAACCATCTGTCACCAAGATCACCATACCAAGGTATGCACCTATCGATATGCCATATATCGGAAGTCATCTCAATCCATGACCATCAACCATCATGTCACAATCTCCACATGCGGCTCACCATCATGGAAGGTTGGTCCCTCCATCTCAAGCTACATGCCCACTGCAACATATCGTGTCAACCTCGTCATGTGTCATCCCCATGTGAACTGCTACCATGATACTCCAACACAATGCTAACACATCTCTGTACACTACTAGTCCCCATGTTTGAACTAGTCGGGTGATCATTCCAACCATCACACTTAAATCATGAGAGTGAACATCCTCATGCCACCATCAGTGGTTTCTCAAAACATCCCTATCACATCCTGAACTCGATCAAGAATCCATATAAGTGTAAGCCATGCTCAGGTCGATGAAGTAGTCCTCATCTCATCTGCAACATGTCATCCATGATGTTTGGTGTTAATGTGCTACATGAAATCAGCCACATCTATCCCAACATCATCCATATGTGTGCCTCCTCCATATGGAGAGACCATCTCATCAACCTCCAACTCTCGATGTGCCACATCCAATTCCATGAAGCTACCTCCACATCTGCAATGTGTCATCCCCTCAAGTCTACAATAGAAACAAGAATACACCTGTCTCATCTATCCATGTGTTTCACATGATCATAGATCAATCAGCTCCATGTGTAAAAGTAGTTGAGTCTCGGCTCAACCCATGCCCAAGTGTTGCCACCAAGGCATCATCATCATCATAACTCCATCACTCCAAAGTGCCTCATATCGATCCTCTACATCAAGTCACTCTTTCAAGCCATGTCCCATGCATGTACTTGAAAGTATGCACCCCAGCCTGCATCAAAGTCTCTGACCTCAGTTCCTCAATGCATCAGATCCTCCAAGTCCACCATATATGAAGTCCCCAAAAGTCACAACAATCTCATGTCATCATGAGCTCCATAAGTCATCTCCAACCAACACTCTAGCAAGCATACAAGTCTCAGTCCAAAGGTCTCTACAAGATGCCTCAACTCTCCATGTAGTAGAACTACCCCATAGTCTGCTCACAACTCCATCCAAGTCCATGGCCTTGTTGTACAAGAGTGCACAACCTCTCCATCGGCTCATAAGTAAAACATCTCCATGTCACATAAGCAAATCCACCTGTACAACATCCCTGCTTTGTCACTCCTCATTAGATGTCCATAAGTGACATCTCTACAAGTGCTCCCACATAATGTCCCTGCATAAGACTGCCATGCTCCATGTCTCCAACCTGATGTCCATGACTAAGTTTCCATGTAGTCCAACCAAATAGGCACATCACAACAATCGGTCATCCCCATCCAAGTCTACAATCTTCGGTCTAGTGAACTCTATCACCCAACCTTATCATCATCACATGAGTCTCTCCATCATAGCTCCTCCACCAAAGGTTCCACCAAGACTATCTCTTGGTCTCGGCCATGAGAAGTCCACCCAAGCAACTCAAGTGTGTGTGCCCTTCAAACTGTCCATGAGTCATGCCGGGCACTTAGCCATGTGGCTAAAGCATAACCCATTCCTCCACAACGATCATCAAGTTCCACCCTTGTCACAGGCCTTCATACCTTCTACCATAAGGTCACAAACAACCCCAACAAGTCCTGCAATAGTCAACAATCCTTGCTTCTCCATACAAGGTCTCATCATAAACATCCATGGTAAGATGCTCCCTAGCATCGGCAAACTGGCTTTGCCCTTCCGTGCATACGGTCCATCTACCAAATGCTCAAATGAAACACAAGTATCAATAGTACTTACATCATCATCATGAGGCTCCTCCATGAGAGTATCCTCATCCATACATGTCTACAAACTGCACAATCCTGGTCCAACTTGATCAATCTCAAGTTCATCCTCCATCATGATCAGGTCTGCAACATCTCTAACTATCACAGCTTCCTCTTCCTTGTTTGCACAATCTGCAACTTCACCTTGCTCCATTGTCCATCCAAGTTGAAGAAGCTCATCTTCAACATTCTTTTCCAAGACTGCAAGCTTCTCTCAAATCCGAGGATTCTCCTCTTTCATCTGCTTCAACTTGTATAAGGTAAGTAAGAGCTTCCCTTCACATTCTTCCAAACCTGCCATGTCTTCGTCTTCCCCGGTTCGTACTTCATTTGGTCCACAGACGCCCAAACCATGTATACCTGCCCACACGCAGTCCCACTTGCCCACCTGACAAGTGCCCAAATCGTATGACCAACACGTAGTACCGCCTACCCAATTCTACGACACAGGGTTCCAACCTTTACCAACTTCACCAAGTCCCCTGCAACCATGAACCGGCCCTTGTTCCACTTGTATGTGAAACTAGCTTCCTTCACCTGCAAGTACCTACTTCCACTGTCACGAGCAACCTACTCAAACCAACTCTCAAGTTGTGTATCAGCTTTCATCCGCAAGCTTCACCAGCTCTGATACCAATTGTCAAGTTGTGTATCAGCTTCAATGCTTCAACACCCGAATCTATTCATGAGCTCTGATACCAGTTGTCACGCCCCCAAGCCTACGGTGGTCTTTCAACCGTGTCGGCGAGGTGCGGCACTACCAACCGTTTTCTTTCCACCAATACCTACGATTGTAGACTACGCCTTAACCATCCATACTTAGTTTATTTTTCATTACCAAGTATTATTAATGTGCCTTTATACCAATGAACACCCATACACATTCATTATCAACAGCATTATATAAGAGAAATGCAACAGTATAATGGGAGGGGAAACTCCTTGCAATATGAGTCTGCCCAACAATATATTATACAATCTTTCGTTTTTACAATGCACAAGTTAAATCTTGGGAAACCCCAAATTTACACTTAGCCAATTTTTCACAACATCAGCAAACTCGGTTGCCTAGCTTGTTGGCACCTCCACACAGTTTTCGTACGACTAACCAAACCTTCGTTCACCCCGTCGCACCGTCGTGTCATTTTCCCAACTCGGGTGCACCTCAAAGTCACCACACACAGGTGCCTCCAACTAAGACACACCTTCGTTCACAACCCAACACTTCAACACATCTTCGTGCACACTTGCACGATGGACGAGCGCTCACTCAAGTCACCAAGACGCCCACGTCAAGTCGTCGCACAATCATCCTGGGCACGTATTGCCCAACGCGTTCACCTCTTCACGAAGAACATTTCACCAAGTGCGACTCAAGGAGAGCACATGATCCATGCGCTCATCTCTCCTCCAAATCTGCACACAAGTGATAATCCTCCAAGAGCGTAGAGCGTATGAGTAATGTGAAGTGTGTTGATCGAATGAGTGATTTTGAGCGTTCAATCCACAAGTGTATATACCCATCATTGGGTGTGGGTGGGCTACCCAGCTGACCACCCACACACCCCTCCATCGCATCATTCTGGCACTTGTAAGAGTCGGCCACACCCTTCCACCATGGGTCGGCCAACCCCCATCGCAAACGCTCCTCACACAAGGGTATAGGCCATGCTCAACACTTATTCGCTTCACATATCGTCGCATATGTTATGTCGCATATCATCGAACCGCAGGCTTCACATTTCAACCAAACATTCGCTCAACCAGTCGCTCAGTCATGCACGATCGTCCGTCATGTGCATGTGCCCGGTCGCCCGGCCGCATCGCACACCCGAGGACCTTACAGATAGGGTGGTAGACACGGCTTCCTAAGGATAAAGGATGTAGCCTATTGTGGTCTCCCAATATATACTTGACGGTACGTGAGAGCACAAGTCCGTACTAGCACTTGTCGTCTCAGAGTGGAGGAATTGCCCAACCGACAATGAAAACAACAGTTACTAGGTTTTACGACGCCGGAATACGTCTCTAGCCTAGACTTCTAGATGTTGTGCGTTAAGTTCCAAAGCATTTTTAGATTCATTAAATTTATTTTATAGTTGATCTTGTTTAGAAATTTTCCTTTCAGATTCACCGCATGATGTGTATACAATTCCTAAAATGTAGTCTAAGATGATAAACAACTGTTTAATCTTACTTTGGCAATGAAAATCCTAGCTACTAAGGAAAGAAAATTGAGAGTCTTTCAACAAAGAGCACAGAGCACACACGAAATGCACTGTCCTCAGTCAAACCAAGAAGTCAAATGCAAATGAACATGCATGTATTTGTTTTCAGCCTTCTTAATGTATGAATGACAATAAGAAAGCTAAGTGCAAATCTGAATTATTTTCAAAGCGACAATATTTAACAAATTTCTTTTCAAAATGAAGTGAAGATAAGGGTGACACTTTGCGATTTCGAAATAAAAATTGTTTTTTGACACTTTAAAAACTACTAATTCAAATCATATATAAGAGTAATAGTACAATCGACTATCAAGAACAATGGGATTCTCTTCTATGACTGAAAACGACACTTACGACACTTTCAAATTAAGAAACGACAATTCGACTACGCTACTTCTTTGCAAAAGAGAACTGAAAATGGCGCACAACACATAAAAAAACTTACAGTTATTTGCACAATAGAGGCGGAAAGATGAAAGAGAAGGGGGTTTTCACAGAGATATACTGACCACGGATAGAAAAACTCTTGAATAGAACTGAAAAGAGTGAAGAAAAACCAAAGTTTGAAGGTAAAATTAACCTTCCCTGACCATCGCACCTGTCACACAGAGAAACCAGTATGCATCTCACCTACTACACACGGGAAGTGCGATGCATACAAACTACCTTGAAGAGAGGGTGCGATGGTACCAATGCGAGACTTTTAACCAGTCTTTGCTCACAATTTACAGTTTAGTTCAGGGATTTAGGTCGTGTAAGTGATGTTCAGTAAATGTAAATCACAGGGGTTGATCTAAGGAGGTTACTAGAGCCACCACTTAGGGAAATTAGAATGTTTGCAGATTGATTGTTCAATTTATAAACAAAACCCGGAGATAGACTGAAGCAGCATTGATATAATTTGCATTTGTATAGCAAATGCAGTTCGAAGGCTAGTTGGCTTGACTTCAGGCTCCGTCTGTAAGTTTATAAAACAAACAAAGATAGACTAACAAATAATCTATTCGCTCCCCAGTGGAGTCACCATTTTGTTACTGGGAATAGTGTCCACTCGGAGCTGCTATTCCCACTAAGACTGGTAGATATCTTAAAACAAACAAGAAAAAGACTACATATCGTTTCCTTATGAATATAAAGAGTGAACAAAGACACCAACCAAGTCTTGTGTTGGTTACTTTACTTGATCCCTCCTTCCTGAAAATCCTTGTCGCTTCTTCTCATTTCCCAAGCTTCAAAGGACACCTGTGGATCAAAGAAGCAAGAATAAACTAATCAAGAACAGAGATTAAATTCATAAATAACACACACAATATGTATAAACCAACAAATCGCACATATGGAGAAACTGAATGCTTTATTAATATAAGAATAGCAAAGGATTACAACCAATTTGAACCCAGCATCTCTCAGCAAGAAAGCCCTTTCACTCAATAAAACTCAAATCACCCAACCACTATGAATTTCACCAAAAACCAACAGCACTTCTCTAAACAAGAATCCAGCCTATCGAATCTTTGTGATTGAGGGAGTCCCATACAGTAGAGATTGAGGGTAGGGGACAGCATCTTTTGGGTTTTGATTAGTGTCCTCTCTCTGATAGTTCTTGATTCCACTTGGAGACTAATGATCTCTTACTCATCCCTGGTCGAAAACAAAGAGGCAAGTGTCAAAGGGGAAGCTTTTGGAAGATTCTATGATCTTCCACCTTGCAAACTGCCTCTGCCATTTTTCCATTCTCGCCCATCGCACCCTACAGAGGGGCCATCGAGTACACATCACACCCTTCACACTGGGAAGGTGATATGCATCGCACCCTCTACACTGGGTATTCAGTATGGTCTAGTTTTGACCATTTCTGAGCAGTTTTTAGTGGAGAACGTTTGAGATGATGTAATCAGCTGACCTTGTTCCTTTAGGTAGTGAAGCAACACTTTTAGGGACTTAGGATCCCTCAGTTTATGGGCATTTATGATTGGGGTTGCAGTGCCCAAAAATGTCTATAACAGTTGTTCTGATCAATCTACTATCTGTACGGCTGCAGTTTCATCTGCATGCACAAGTTGTGCCCCCAGTTGTGCCTATTCCTGGTGCGCTTCCTTCTCCTGTCTGCACAACTCTTGTTCCTTCCAGAGTTGCTCCTTCAACTCATGCAACTCCTTCTATGTTTCCTCCATTCTTTGTTTGTCTCTCTACCTTTGCATGTTTCTCTTGTCGCGTTGTTACCTCTTTGCGTGTAGGCCAAAGATGCTTTTTGAACAAGTGGGTATGCTCAGAACTTACAGCTTTTTTATTCCTCCATGCAGTCGACTATCTTCTTCTTTCCCTTGTCGCGCATTGGTATGCTTTCCTCACCTGCTACTGCTTCTTTTGGTTTTATCTAGGATGCTTCTTCACGTTGCTTCACTATTCATTCCACAACGAGGTTAACCATTTCATTGAGTCTCGTGGAGTTGTAACAATAGCTCAATGGGTCTTTCTCTGCCCAATGACATGCCCCGTGGATCCAGTTGAACTGTACTATCGCATAGTGATATTTCACAAGACAATGTGGGTCATACGAATTGTAACTTCGGAGGTCGAATGGATACTTCTTCATCTTCTCTACTTTGACATATGTATGCTTGAATCTATGTATCTCGTATAACCCGATCCACAACAGAAGGGTGAGCCAAAGTGCCTTCTTCTTCCAATGCATCCTAACTGTCAATCCTACCGAGACATGATATGATACTTCCTGCATGATGAGCTTGTCCAAGGAAAACTTCGGTAGAACATGCGGAGGCTTCTCTACACTGTAAATCCATATGAAGGTGTTGAATGATGAGGCATACCAATCACCTATGTCTATTAGTTCCTCCATTGCTGCCTTCAACATGCAGGGTGGATCTTGTTCAAATATCATCTTGTAAACTAGGGTGACAAAATGATCGAACAACTGTGTGATAACTCCTCTTAAGCTGCATTCAGACAACATATTACAATAAGTGTTCACAGTAGTCTCCGCCAATTTCCATGCCCACTTCAAGCCTAGGAACTCTTGACAGGCACAGATTACATCCAAGATGTAGGCAAATAGGTAGATTTCTGCTTCCATACCTTTGGGTGGTTTTCGAGCCCTTGTTACCTCTTCCTTCAGCTGATGAGTGAACATGTCGGACCAGTTGCATGTTTTTCCTTCTCTGGCTAGTTGGTCTAACGCAATCACCCAACTCTATGGGAAAGTTTTCGTGCTTTCTTGGCCATACAATCGACATGAAAATATGACCAAGTATTGATACACCTTCTGCAATATCTTCATCTTGTAGACCTAGTTGGGTGTCATCCTAAATTTAGCTAGCGCCTTCACCCAGTTCTTTAAGATATCTTTGGAGTTAGCATTGTTGTTGGGTAAGCTGAAGGGAGTCTCCATGTTGATCATGGGCTTTGACATTTGATACATCTCATCATAATCTTGTGCCCTGAATGTAGCAATATTTGTCCTGCTAACACTACTCAATGTCATCATCCCAGGATCAGTGTCTGAAAAAATGCAATGTATCATGTCCGCGCATGGAAGCATGAGATACCTACATGCAATCTGATACAAGCTGGACTTGTGGATGTTCACATAGACTCGGTGGTCTTCAAGGTCTTCACGTGCATGCAAATGCATCATTGACCTCTTTCTGTTTCAGCTTGATGTCCTTTTCTACAATCAGCTTGGTATCTCCATGGATCGATAGACTTGTAGACACTCACTCAACTACTACTTCAGTTGCACTTTCGTTAATGTCCTTTGTTCCTGCTCTCTTGGAGGCCATTGATCCTAAAATGCTAAGAGGCGAACAAACACTTGTTAGATCTAGACACAAAGTGACATGCATGGCAAGAAATATGTAAGTGAAAACCAAATTAAACTTGAGGAATGACATGCAACATACGTGGGGATTGATTGGCAAGGATTGCGCAATTTTTCTGGGAGGCTAGGAGATTGGTTGCTAGAACTATGAAAAAGACAGTTTGGATTATCTGGGAGGCTAATCGGCTGCTAGAATTGTGCAATGCACAATCCAGGTTGGCTTGCTGGCTGGTGGAACTGTGCAATACACAATTTCAGCTAGTAGTAGTTGCTGGCCCAATGACTGCATTGCACAATTTTATGGACGAGAAGTCACTGTCCCTCAGAATTGCGCAATGCAAGACTAGAGGACAATCACTGGGATGAAATAAGCATTTCATGAGAGGAAGACAGAGCCTTCCCCCTTAGGATTGCGCAATGTTGTCTTGGTGAGGCAGACTCTAGGCCAAGACTGCCCAGACCCGCTGACAGGCAACTAAAAGAAAAAGTGAAAGTGAATGCATGGTGATGCTGAGTGTAAGTAGGAGTGAATGATTATGCATGTAAACATTGAATGAAAGATTCAGAAAATAGAACAACATGCATGTGGGTGAAGCGGGTCGTTGAATCAGTGACCGTTCGTGCAAAATAGTTTCATGCACGTGACAACAATGAGATGATAATGAAAATTGGAACGATGCTAGTACAATCTATTATGCATGGAAATGACAGAAAGCATTGATAAAAATCAAGCAAACAACACTCACACAAGTGAAAACACAAAAAGCGACATAAATGCTGCAAAAGACAAGTTAATACAACTTACATGTGAATAGTTGAGCTGGATGTGTCGAAGACTCTTGAATGCACTATGGAATGTTAGAGCTCCAAGATCAATGTGAATAAGTGAGCTTTGAAGCATAAAATAAATAAGTTGAGGTTCATGACTTGCATGCCACAAATCTAGGAGAAAGCAACACTTGGAGGAAAGATTCTACAATAATCTTTGCATGACCTCCAACTGCTAAAAATAACTCTCTAAAATCTAGTGATGGTTTTTCCACATTTCTTTTTCTATTTCAGGAAAAAGCAACCCATGCATGCAAGTCAAGTTTTCTTGGTCCCGGGTGGAACCAATCAACCCAACTACACATGCAACAGACTACTCGCTGAGGGGAAAAAATGCGCATTTCTGGGAGGAAGTTGGGTTGGCTGCACAAAAGGTTTATGTAATTTCTGGGTTGAGCAGCTGACTACTAACCAAAATTTGTGCAATTTCTGTGCTGACCAACCTTGCTGGGAGGAATTGCGCAATTTTCTCAATGAATCTTGACTGGAAAATTTGCACAATTCTGAAGCCCAATAGGTTGCCAGACAAGATTGTGCAATTTCTAGAGGGGAGGCTGGTTCCCCTCTAGAATTGCACAATTTCTTGAGGGAGATGCTTGGCCTATAACTGGAACAAGTCCGGAGAAACAACCTGCAAGGGGTAAGTTGTCTTAACTTATCTTTTGCAGCATTTATATCGCTTTTTGTGTTTTCACTTGTGTGAGTGTTGTTTGCTTGATTTCTATGAACACTTGTTATCATTTACATGCATAATAGATTGTACTAGCACTGTTTCAATTTTTTTTAGCATCTCATTGTTGTCGCATGCATGAAAAAATTTTCACAAATGGTCACTGATTCAATGACTCACAGAAGGGAAAACACAAAAAGCAACGTAAAGACAGGTTAAGACAACTTACTTGTGAATAGCTTAGCTGGATGTGTTGAAGACTCTTAGATGTGCTATGGAATGTCAGAGCTCCAAGATCGATGTGAATAAGTGAGCTCTAAAGCATTGAATAAATAAGTTGAGTCTCATGACGTGCATGCCACAAATCTAGGAGAAAGAAACACTTGGAGGAAAGATTCTAACATGATCTTTGCATGACCTCCAACTACTAAAAGTAGCTCCCTAAAATCTAGGGATGCTTTTTGTATGTTTCTTTTTCTATTCTAGAAAAAAGCAGCCCATATATGCAAGTCAAGTTTTCTTGGTCCCGAGTGGCACCAATCACCCCAACTGCACATGCAATAATTTGCACAACTGAGGGGAAAAATGCGCATTTTTGGGAGGGAGCTCGGTTGGCTACCCAAAAGTTTTACATAATTTTTGGGCTAAGTAGTTGATTGCTGCCCAAAATTTGGACAATTTCTAGGCTAAACAACCCTGCTCAGAGGAATTGCACAATTTTTTAGTGAAGCTTGACTAACAAATTTGCACAATTATGAAGCCCAATAGGCTACTAGACAGGATTTCCCAATTCTAGAGGGGAGTTTGGTTCCCCTCCAGAATTGCACAATTTCTTGAGGGAGCTGCTCAGCCTACAACTGTACCAAGTCTAGAGAAACAACTTGTGAGGAGGATGCAACAAGCTCTCATGAACATGTTCTCATTCTACAAGAAAATCATTGAAGCTTGTTTACTTGACAAAGCAAAACATGTTGTTGTGGAAGGTTGGTAGCGAGGCTCCAAAACGAAGCTAAGGCAAAGTTTTGGAGGGTTTTTGTAGCTGCTACAACACTACCTTAACATTCCAGAGTGAAGCTAGGATCTTTCCTTTGTCTTCATGTCTACAACATCGCATTTACCTTTAAGGTGAATGAGTTATTAAGAGATAAGATGACCACCTTCACATTCAATGGGAAATGGTAAGGGTAGGATCTTTCCTTTGCCCTCATGTTTACAAGGTTGTGCTTTCCTTTAATGTGAAGGAAAGACATGATAATTATGTATTTAGTTTTAGTAATTCAATTACACTATAGTTTGTTCATAAAAGACTTTATTAAATGAAAGGTTAGTATGAATGGTTATGAATTTTCATAAAGTTTTGCATTTAAACTCATCTTATTTCATTTATGCATATAAAGAATAAAATTAAGATTGCTATATTTAATTCTTTTGATGAAAATGATAACTCTAGAGTTCACAAGCTTTTCAACACTAGGATTGTTGTATTTGAAGAAATGGAAGTGCAAATGGAAGGCCACCATCTAGAATATGGTCGTGAAGAGTTGCAATAAGGGAAGCAAAGTATTCATCCACACATGGGTATTCTTATGAGCAGATGCCAAATTGATGAGACATTTTTCAATGTCTACCCTACAGGGGATCAAAATAAAGAACATGGAGCTTCAATAATGTTATTGAGACAATCCTGGAACAACACGAGAAGTCTCCCATTGACAACAGGGAATTGGTTTTGCGTGCAAGAAAATTGATTCTGGAACAAGGGTACTCACAACATCCATTTCTATAATACAGTGGCATGAATATCGATGCCCCTTTCCTGAACTAGAAATCAATGAAGAAGCAACCAACTCTCACAACATCCACAACATTCATAACAACGTGTCAACATACATACAATAGATATAAATATTGTTTACGATGTCAAGCGTGATGTTAAAATTATTAGAAAAATCAATGAAGAAGCGACAAACTCTAACAACATTCACAACATTCATAACAAAGAGTCAACATACATACAATAGATATAAATATTGTTGACAATGTCAAGTGTCATGTTAAAATTATTGGAAATAAAAATGATCTTAAATATATTTACTTTGTGTTCGCTTTGTATCCCGATCTATTTAATTCAACTTGAAAGATAAATTAAGTTATATCAAATTTTCTCATATTGCTTAGATTTGGGTAGACCAATGCATAAGCATTGGTATTGGTATCCATTAACAAATTGGATTTCAACCAGTTGTGTGCATGGTGATACCCATTCTGGACAAAATTTTTGATATGTATGACAAGGTCAAGTTGAACAAATTTTCATTCATGATTCTTGATACCAACCTTCAGTGTAAGTGGTTTTGAAACTAAAACCGATAGCTAGTTAATAAATTGAAACAAAAATAGAGAGAATGGGGTGTTCATAGTACACACTAAATCTAACCATTTTTCATCCATCTTCAACTAAACAAAGATAAAATATGAGTGAAAAAGATCCCTCCTAAAACTCTACAATGTAAACGACCCTGCACTTACTCAATAACCTACATAAAAACTACAACAACATTGTATATGTGCACTACATTCATTTGATTTTCTATCTACTATTATAGAAAACACTAAATGTTGACTAAATTCCCCTAAATATTCAGCTGTATTTTATGCAAGTCTTACACCTACTTAATCAAATATTTTCAACTAAGAGCTAGTACATTAAACATGTTTTGCAAAACTCAAACTTACTCGTGGCAATGCTTTTGTCAATGCACCAACCATCATTTATGTTGTTCAATACACCATCTATATTTTTTTCTTATCAATTTATTCACAAATTAAGTGGTATTGTATCCCTATATACCTAACATTTCCATTATATTTTGAATGGTTTGTCATGACACTATGCAATACTATTGGTTGGGCTTAAGTGACCCCAATGCCATACAATAATCTTCTCCACCATTTGAATTCTTTTGTAGTTTGACATGTTGCTATGTACTACACTTTTTCGATGGAAAGAGAAAATGTCAATTGTTTTCTCACTACCCCATGAAATTGTGCCTACATTAAGGATAAAACAATAGCCTAAAAATGATCTCTCGTTATCAATGCTCCCTATTCACTCAAACTCACAATAAAAGACTTAAGGGATTCCTTTGAATTTCCACTTAATATAATTTGGTGCTTAGATGTGCTTTAAAGATATTTGAAAATCTTTCTAATTGATATCAAATATTGTGGTCTAGGATAACTAGAAAATGGACTCATAATGCTTACAACTTATGCAAACCCTATCATACATTAGGCTCCCAACAACATTCCCATCGTTGACATACATTAGGCTCCCAATAACATTCTCATATGGAGCTATACTACCAAGATTGGGGTGAGCAAAATTATAATTAGGTTATTTAACCTAAATACCTCTGTTCAAAGTCTCGATTACACTCAGCCCTCACACTTCTGGTCAATCAAATAACAATCACTTTACCCAAATCTGTTCAAATCTCTAGAAAAATATGGCTCTTATATACCATTTCAAAATATCAAAAAATTTAATTTTAATGAAATAATTAATTTTTTATTCTAAATAAATTATTTAATTTAAACACCTAGATTCAAGCTCTCTATTATTTTCATCCCTCATCTCTCATCAATAAAATAATATTCACTTTGTTTTATTTTTATTTTCTTTTTATATTAAAAAAATACAAATATTTAACTAACTATAATACAAATATTTAATTAAATATTGATTATGATCACACTTACATAAAGTTCATTCAACTTAATTTTACACAGGGTCTTCTGTACATGACTTTACTTTCTTCCCTGACATTTTCTTGCTAGTGTCCACTTTTACAGAACACGAGTGATCGGGAAAGTTGAGTTTTGCTTTCTCACCTCAGATCTTTTTAGCCTCTGCATCATACGCCTTGGCGGCCTCCTCTGCCGTATTAAACGTTCCAATCCAAACCATAATGCCCTTTCTTGGATCTCGAATCTCTGCAGCCCATTTTCCCTTTGGACGCCACCTGATACCTTTGTACGAAGTTGTCCTCTTCCTCCCGATGCTTTTGGCAGAGGACTTTTCGAAATCCTTCAGAGGAGGAATCTTGAAATCCTTCAAAGGAGGAATGGTCTCATTTTCAGCACCTTCAAAACCCAACCAGAGTCAAAATAACGTAAAAAAAAAAAGCAAACCCTAGGAAGCAATACCAATTTCTTAAATGCAGAGAGTTCGTTAATAGTCGCAGCTCACTGGAAAAAAATTCATGGTTGAAGTTGAAAATATTCTTGCTGGGCTCAATTTTTTGCTTGTATGTTGAGATTTTCTGTTTCATAAATTAGGCAAAAATCTCTAATGTGTGACAACAATAGGATTTGTTGCTATATTAGCTCCAATTAGTTGGGAAAGAGTTAGTGTATCCTATATTTGTTGTGAGAGGATTTATGAGTCAGTTTGGTTCTCTTGGCTATAAAATATATGCCCATACAGATATTGAGTGTGTGTGAGAGTTTGTGAGGAAAATGATTATCTTGTAATCTCCTGATTAATAATAAAGATTGTTGATGCCTATGTTTGGTGGACGTAGCCCAGAATGGTTGGGTGAACCACGTTAAATTGTTGTGTCTTTTGTGATGTGTTTATTTGTTGTGTATGTTATTAATCTTGCTGCGCACTGTTGGCTCTAACAAGTGGTATCAGAGCAAGTTGGAGGAGCGGCGTAGTGGAGGAGTGGCGGGCTCAAGCCTGCTGGAGGTGCGAGGACGATGTATGCGTTGGCTCAGCATTCACAAAGCAACGACTAGCTGTGACATTGACCTGCTGTGTGGGACAGACATTGGGCAGCGTTGAAACGTTAGCAATTGCACTGCTGGAACTGTCAAAGCAATTGCGTTGCTGGAATGGTGGTGCTAGGTAGCAGCGTTATATTTTTTCTTTTTAAGAAATGGTCCACCAAAAATAGAGTCGAACACTAGTTCTTTTTGCATAAAATATTACCAAATCTAATATGACAAACAGTTCATCATATTTCATAGCAAGACGGCTAAACTCGTATTCTAGTCCTTTGAAAACAAAAGGGATGCCGAACACTGAAACAAAACAGAAAACTAAAATGTTGAAATGCCTTGATTGAAAAAGGGATGCCGAACGCTGAAAAGGGATGTCGAACGCTGAAACGCCTTGATTGAATTTGAAATTCATTAGAGTAAGATATTTGAGTGGTTCAAAACTCAGTTTTCTATTAAATCTTCAGCGTGTAAGATACATTCTAATCTATACGATTAATGCCCACTATTAAATTTTCAGCATTTGTACTTCCATCGGCAACGACTGTAAAGTATACCTATTCTGTGGTGCATTCCATATGGTAATAGCTATAGCCTGTATTTTTTTTATGGACCGTTAAGAAGGCACTTACCATTCAAAAAGTTTTGAAAGAAAAGGCAGTAAGGCATAGGCGTTTTTTTTTAGATTAACTTCTTTTATTTAAATGTTGGATTTGGAGATTGTTGTTTTTGGTTGATACAATATGGCGAAAACTCAGAGTGCCCGGTTTGAAATCGAGAAGTTTAATGGAAAAAATAATTTCGAGATCTGGAAGGTGAAGATGTACGATTTGCTTGTCCAACATGGTGTGGCAAAGGCGTTGTTGGGAAAATCCAAATAGCCTTACAACATCACAGATAATGAGTGGGCCGAGATGGATGAAAGAGCAATAAGTGCTATTCGACTGTGTCTAGCTGATGATGTCCTGTTTAATATCGTGTCGGAGACAACAGCTGCTGGTTTTTGGACGAAACTGGAGAAACTGTACATGACCAAATCCTTAACCAATAGGATTCTCCTGAAGTGACAGTTGTACAGTTTGCGAATGAAGGAAGGTACATCAATTGTTGATCATTTGAATGCTTTTAATACTCTTTTGGTGCCATTACAAAGTATAGAAGTAAAAATTCAATCCGAGGATAAAGCTATTACTTTATTGTGCTCGTTGCCCGAGTCATGGGATCATTTTGTTACTT
>APFE030417701.1:0-15340 GCA_000404065.3 Pinus taeda
CTAACTAACTATGAAAAATATTCAATTTAAACATAAATAAATAAACAAACTTTAAAAAATATTTTGATATAAAATATTCAACTTTAACATAAATAAACAAACTTGCAAATAATTTTTTTTATGGCACTTCAAGTTGTACTAGAATTGGGTTTTCCACTAGTTTTAAAAACACTTGTAATTTTTTAATACAATACTCAATACAAAGTAGTGTAAGAGCATTATATTTTTAGAGCATTATATTTTTTTTTGGATATCAAGGTAGTGTAAAAGCATTATATTTTTTTAGATATAAGAAGAAGGCCAAAGCAAGTTTCTAAATTGTTATGCACGATCACGCTATCTCCGCACATGCACGATAACACCCACACACGCATACACGCATACCCGTCCAAACACATACATGGATACGTACATGTGCACAGGCATACCCGCACGGCGGGCACACACACATGTAAGGAGCTGCCCTGGAGTCAATCAAAAGTCTCATAAGCAAGAGAACATGGGATGATCTAATGGGATGATTAGAGGGATGAGAGGATGGGGATTCAACCTTGCCTGGGGATTCAACCTTACCTTGGGAATAGAGGTGGGCAGGGGACCTTTCCTCGGGGGTCAACCTGTCCCGGAGCTCTACAAACTTGAAATGGAATACAAACTTGAAAATGGAATATAAGTAATGAACTGGATTCAACCTTACCTTGGGAATAGAGGTGGGCAGGGGACCTTTCCTCGGGGGTCAACCTGTCCCGGAGCTCTACAAACTTGAAAATGGAATACAAACTTGAAAATGGAATATAACCTCGGGGGTCACCCTGTCCCGGAGCTCTACAAACTTGAAAATGGAATACAAACTTGAAAATGGAATATAAGTAATGAACTGCAACACTGTACATGAATTTAGATAATAAAATTGTTGGAAAAATTGGCTACTAATTTCTATGTCTTTACCCTGTCTTTACTGTAAAGTTACTTACTTTTCACCATTTTTATTCTGAATTTTATGTATTTTTTAGGGATTTTAAGTATTTATATGAGTTACTTACTTTTCACCACTTTTGTTCTGAATTTTAAGTATTTTTTAGGGATTTAAAGTATTTATATGCAAATTTATGAATGGAATTTTTGAAACATATTACACACTGCTTTAAAATAATCTAGATGTTTTGGGAACAATTTCTACAAATAACTCTTAGTATTATTTAGAAAACCTATTTGCCTCTAAAATTTTTAACTTAACACCAGCTTGTTGAAAAATCACAAAATTCATAAAAGCTCTAAAAATAAAAGAAATATCACCTGCAACTCTACTTTCAATTCATCTGCATATCAAAATGTCAAATCATCCTTCTGTTGCTCCTTAGCTCCAAAAAATCTAACGACGAGTGGAGGGTACCTATTCCTTCTAATTACCTAACTTCTTTTTTGTCAAGAAAACAAATTAGTTCCCTTGATGAAACTTGGGACTCAATACAACCATTACGTTGATCAAACTTGGGACTGGATATAGGCTGTATTAAGGCTGGAAGGTTCTAGGTGCGCATTAGATATGGAAGAACCAGCGAACCACCGAAGGTCATATCTCGGTCATATCTCGGTCAGATGGACAAACTTCCTTCTCATTGAACACACTGGCACACGTGGATGCCTCACCATGAATGTCACGTGTTTGTTTGTTATTTTTTATTTTATATAATGTTTATGATATATTGAATTACGTTTTTTATTTTCCATATTTCTAAAAAAATGGGAGAATTAGGCTTTCCCTTTTTAAATTTGTAATCCTTTTTAATTTATTTAAATATTTCTGTATATTTCTTATTTAAATAGTTATAATGTTGTATAAAATGTATTAAATAATGCTATATAAATATTACAATTAATTATTTTGTATTTCGGGTACAATGCTATAATTAATGTTTTATATACAATATAAAAAAAATAAGGTGGCTTAATTAATTAACTAAATCAATAATGAGAGTTAATTATAATATGGTGGTGGAGCACCTCTTGCTAAAGATTAAATTTGATGAGCTAGATTTAGGATTTACATGCATTACAACCTTCAAACTTTTTTCTATAACCCACTCTAATTTTTCGCTAAGACTTCATTTTTACCTTAATTCACATCAACTTATGGTCTCCTAGTCCACGGGAGAGGTGGTGAACCCCTCCTACCACAATGTAGTCTCACGAGATGCTGAGTCTAGGAAAAACATGGCCCCACTCCTACGACAATGTAGTCTCACGAGATGATAATTTTAGGAAAAAGGTGGCGGCAACCACACCTCATCAATCCTCCCTGCAAGGATCTTGAGCGCTATATGCCACAACAATGGATCAAGTCGTTGTGGTTGAAAAGTATTTCAAAATCCCAAGAGTGAGGTCAAGTCAAATAAAATCTTGGAGCACATAGAATTCATGCAAGGCCACATTTTAATGTGTCAAATTTATTTAAACTTCACCACCGAAACAAAACATGGAAGCATGGAGCAATGCTAAATGGGATCTAAAAGTGCATGTTGATTTATATATTGGAGTCAATGATTTTATTACGATGATCTTCAGTAATTTAGATGATCATTCAAGGGCATTTGAGAATGGCCCTTATTTTCTGAGCACAACATAATCCATTGCAATAGGATCAACAGTCGCGAGAGAAATCCTTACAACCACAACTCGAGCCCATGCAAGGCACTTCTATAAAGAAAATGAAAAACTGAGATAACGCACTCAATGGAGCGTGAAATGCATGATGCAAAGACAATGTTGGAGGAAATGAAAATGGAGGCAAGATCTCTGCTAAACATAGAATACTTGGATGAAGTGGAAGTAGAGGAGAAAACCCTCTCCGAGATACTAGAGTAGTTGCAATGCCAAGGACCGAGTTCAGTTTTCAAGGTCCAAATGGCTCTTCTCAAACAATCATATCTTAGGATTCAATTCACACTTTTGGGGAGAGTGTTGACTCACAAATCCTCATCATTGTTCTCATTATTTGGATTTGAGAGACCCCCTCAAACCAATCAAAGGAGACAAATGATGTGGGAGGAAAAGTGCACAAGAGATAATACAACAAACACAAAATATTCTTGCCAATTCACATAATATTAGTTCTATTTCAAGGGTGTTTTTCCACATACCTCCTTCTCAATGAAAGTAATTTTGTGGAACATAAGTGGTCTCAATAACAACATAAAATAGAGACTACTTAGAGACGAAATTAATAACAAAAAACCTATCATTATCATATTGCACAAAGTAAAGGTTGTTTGAGCCACCATGGAGGCTCTAGTGGAGTAATGGTAGAAAGGGCATGAGTTGATCTCTCTTGATGCTCAAGGAAAAACAGTCTATGAATCCTATTGAATCCCATTGAAGTAAATTTTCATGATTCATAGTAGCCCCCACGATCCTGTCTCATCCTCTCTCAAAAATTTCAACCAACCATATCGAAGAATATGGGTTTCTTAATGGAAATATATGAGGCACACGTGCTGGGGATAAAATTTATATTCTCAACAACCTCATTTAGCTTCAACAACTGCATTTGAAGAAGAAATTCATTGTTGGAAGGGACTTCAATATGATTACCTTACATATTCCTTCAAATATGAAATTAGGCACATGGCGTTAGCTGAGATAGAAATAGTAAATGGAATCTATACTTGGATAACAATAGAGGAGGTAGGCGCGAGATAAAATATACATATTTATTATCTCATAATCGTTATTGGAAAAATACCTCCTCTTCGAACCTTCCATCATTCCGAGTGCTCACACGGACCACTTGCCAATAGTGTTAGAATTGGACCTCAAAGAAGCGACATAAACTTGACTAGACCACTCACATATAGTGCTAGAATTAGACCTCAAAGAAGCTGCTTAAAACTCACCATTCATAATTGAGATTTTTTTATTAATAGATTCATCCTTCCTAGAGAAAGCGAAGCAGTAATGGTGCGATTTGGATAATTCAAGCCTCTGCCCCATCTTCACCTTTCAACATTAGTTGCAAACTCTAAAAGGTTTAATTAAAAATTTGAATCATGAAGAAATTTCAAACATCTTCGAGAAAATATAAAATATGGAAACTGAAATGGAATTCATTCAACAATAAATGACACTTGAAGGGTGGTATAAATATTTTTCAAAGATGGATGGGGGGGTTATTAAAGGACTAGAGGAAAGACAGAAGCAAGAGGAGACTTTATGGAGGAAAAGATCTAGGATCTCATCACTCAAGGAAGGGGACAAGAACACTCAGTTTTTCCACAAACCAATGTTGAAACATAGGTATCATAATTGTATCTTCTCATAGATCGGTTAGAATGGATATCATATCTCTTATCATAGGGATATTGAAAAATAAATTACTTCTTCTACAACACTATCCTTAAAGAACCTAACCCTAATAGATTACAAGCCATGGAGAAAATAATCACCCAAATTATAAGATGGGTCATTGAAGATCAAAACACGCCTTTAATGAAGGAAATTACCTTGTATGATGTTGAGGATTAAGCACTGGTGAGCCTCTCAAAAAATAAGGTCCCTAGACTAGATGGCTTCACCTCATATGTTTTCCAAACAAGTTGGGAATTCTTACGTGAGTAGATATTAGCTTTGGTAGGTGAATCACAAAGAAGATTCTATATTCCCCCTTACTTCAAATGCCACATTCCTCACTCTTTCTCCTAAATGAGCATGAGCAAGAGACCCAAGTAGCTTCAAACCTATCGCATTATGAAACGTGATGTACACAATCCTTTCGAAGATCATTCTGCACATACTCAAACCATGTTTCCTTTGCTTAACTCCAAGGAGCACTCGGGCTATATTAAATCCTAGACAGGATCGTAGTAGCCCATGAACTTATACACACTATGAAAGAAGTTAGAAAAGCATATATGGTAATCAAATTAAATTTGTCAAGAGAATTTGATAAATTGAGCTGGGCTTATCTTCTCTGAACTTTGAAAGCATTTGGTTTCTTTTATGATTGGGCTAAACATGTGGCTTCCTTATTCTCCTCCACTTTCTTCTCTATCTTGATCAATGGCTCCCCATCCTGCACCTTTAGCACCTCTCGAGGTATACACCAACAAGACCCACTCTATCCTTCTTGGTTTTTGTGAGTTGTTGAAGGCCTCAAGAATTTTCATAGATATTCTATGCCTAATGTTGTGCTAGATGGAATTCTTCTCAATAAATGTTTACCACCAGTAGTTTATGGATGACACTATGTTTATGAGTGAGCCCTCGATTCAAGAGGACTTGGCCTTTAAGCACATTTTGAATAACCTTATGCTAGCCTCTCATACTAAAATACACCCCAACAAGTACCAAGTCTTCTTCTTCAATACAAATCCTAGCATTCAATCTCATTTTTCATGTATTTTGGGTTTCTCATGAGCCTCTTTCCTAATCATTTATCAAGGAGTCACCCTAAAAGAGAATTCCTTGAAAACTATTCGCTAGAGAGATATTTTGGATATAATTTCCTCCAAAATAAACAAATGGACATTCAAAGCCTTACAATTTCTAAGAAGATTAATTCTCCCCAAATTGGTGCTTCAATCACTCTCGATTTATAGAATTTTGGTCCTAAATGCACTGAAAGTCATCTTGAGCTCAATGAGAAACATTATGTGTTCTTTTCTTTAGAGAGGAGCAACTAGAGACCATAAGTGGTCACTAATGGCTTGGAATTTTATTTGTATTTCCTTTAGTTTTAGCTAAAATGTAATAATTAAGTTGTATAAAATGTATTAAATAATTTTATATAAAAATTAAAATTATTGTTAGGTACAGTATTATAATTAATGTTATATATACAAAGAAAAGAAGGGGGCTTGATTAATTAATCAAATCAAGTGATAATAGTTAAGACTAATATGGTGGAGAACCTATGAAACAACACACGACAATGTTGATGAGCTAGTTTTAGGGTTTACATGTGTTACAACCGTGAAACATTGGCATTTTCCACAACCAACTCTAATATTTTGTTAGGACTTTATTTTCAGCTTGATTTTCACCAACCTATGACCACCTCATCCGAGACAGGGGGTGTGGTTCCCTCCTACCATTTTTAGTCTCTCGAGATGCTAAGCCTAGGAAGAAGGTTGCAGCAGTAGAACCTCATCAATATCCCCATCGGGAAATTAATCAAAAGGAGGTAAAAAATATGCCCCAATCCTTGGCGCTGCATGGTAGAATAGTAGATCAAGCTAGTATTTTTCAAAATTCTTTGAAGACCCCAGATACAAGTTCAAGCAAGATAAAATCAAGGATCACATAGAATCCATGCAAGACCACACTTTAATATGAAAAATTATTGGTGCTTCGCCAACAAAACAAGATTTGGTATCATGGATCAACGCTAAATGGAAGCAAAAAATGCATATTAATTTGCATTTTGGATCCAAAGGTTTTATTATAACAGTCTTCATGAATTTAGAGGATTGTTCAAGGGTCTTCGAGAATGGTCTTTATTTTCTTAAAAATTCTTGTCTCCTCATTGAGTTATGGATGCCTTATTTCAACCGAGATAAAAAAACATTTTTGGTTGCTCCTATATGGGAAATATTGTACGCTATATAAATTAAATATTGGCAAGAATATATCTTGGTGGGAATTGGAAATACCATTGGAACTATGTAAAATCCTCATAAATAAAAAAATCCAAGAGGTTAAATACCTATGTTAGGATATATGTGTACATGAATGCTTCAGGGCTACTATTGAAATCCATATTTATCTTCCCCCATGATGAGGATATCATACAACCCATTGATTATGAGCATATCCCTTTTGTTGTAAAAGGTACCATGAACATGAATACATTTATAGGGACTTCCCCCTCATCAATCCCCCCAAGCCAAAGGAGATAGTCATAAGCACTAATAAAAAAGGTTTCAACAATCGTGAGAGAGGAGGAGCAACCATAGGCCCCAAAAACCTAACCTTAAGGATACAAAGATATAAACTTTGAAACAGGAACTGATATTGTTACCGATTTTGTAGAGGTAGAAAAATAGTGACCCGATTTTGAAAGGGAGTGATGCAGAATACACATGTTTTTTTTAGAGCATAGTTTTTAGAACTTTATATTTTTTTATGTACATTGTGTTTTAGAATGGTAGTGATTTTCATGCTCATTCAAAAAAGTGGTAATTCTGCATGAGGCTCTTTTTTTAAAAGACCCATTTTTTGACTTTAAATTTTCTAATGTATGAAATGTAAATTATTATTTCCTAAATTTAATAATTTTTTAAGTGGTCTTCTTCTTAATATTTATTTATTTTTTTTGCAGTGAAGCTTTTTATTATTTTGTATATTTAAAGAAGAAGGTCGATATTTTGAATTTTCGATATTCTACATATTTATACACCGTTAATTAATTTTCAATCCACATGAAATGATTGTCTCTAAAAAACAATAATTTTTAAAAATTGACATAAAAAAATCATTTTTAACATAAATATAACTAAAAAACTACACATTTTGATAATTTTTTTGCTAGAAATGACATGTTAAAATAACAATTTTTATAGAAAATTTTTAACTAAAAATGGTTAAATAATAGTTTGTTTTCTGAATTTCATGTCAAAATAATAATAATAATCACAATTTTTTTCAAAAAATAATGATTAACATAAAAATTAATGTGAAAATCACATAATACAAATATTGAATGCATAACAACCTTAATTGAGTGCTTATTCTTCTCAGAAAATGTCAAAGTCAACATTACAATTATAACTAATTAATAGTTACAAAAAATGACCTTGATTTCCAATCATAACTTAAACTTAATCAACAATGTCGCATAATCCAAAATATTTGTCCTCTAGAGTTTCATCATTATCTTCTTCCACAATATTTTCTACTTCATTTTGCTCATTTTCCTCTTATAATGGGTCTTTGATGTCTGGAAATCTCCCAATGTATGTCTTTCGAATCATTTCCTATAGTGGTGGTTGGGGATCCTTTGACATAATGAAGTAAATTAGTACAATGACATATAAATTAAGAAATAACATATTGAAATTCAATTCCATATAATAAAACTTACATGAGCCAGAAAATAAATCGAAAACCCAATCTCCTTCATTTGAACATATGTCTATAAGATAGTTAATGAATAACTGTGGTTCTCTTATAAATGTTAACCATCTCTCCTTTTTCTTCTTTGTCTTCATATGTTAGTTTTCTCACAACAACATGATAAGTCAGTATTTGGCTATGACTATTTCCATCTACCCGATTAAAAATAATAGACATATAGCGATCATATTTTGCCCAACTATCAATATGGATTAACACACAATCATTTATAAATAGTTGATCTTCACGGTTAAGAAGATTTAACTTTTGCCTGTAACATGAAATAGTAAAATTTCAATTAACTTGTACATAAATGAATTTTTTAACATCAATCAAATATACATTTTAAACGTCTTACCATGTAAGTTGCATCCTTGAATTTGTTTTCCCCTTGAAGCTTGACAATAACAATAAACCCGGCAGCGCAATGGTCTGCGGGGGTGGCGGCATGATTTTGGGAATCACCCACCACCCTGGTATCCCAATGGCCCGCAGGGTTGGCGAGGTGATTCCAGGAATCGCCCCGCCACCCCTGCAGGCCGTTAGGCCTCTGAGGTGGGGCGGAGGCTCTCCCTACAGGCCGTTGGGCTACCGGGGTGGGGCAGAGACTTTCTAGCCTCCGCCGCACCCTGTTGGCCCAATGACCCGCAGGGGTGGCCAAGTGATTCTGGGAATCACCCACCACCCCCGTGAGTTGTTACGCCACCGGGGTGGGGCACAGGGCTCTGAAAAACCTCTACCCCACCCCAATAGCCCAACAGCCCACGCGGGTGGCGGGGAAATTCTGGGAATCACTCCACCCTTCGCCCCACCTCGGCAGCCCAACGACCCACGAGGGTGGCAGGGTGATTCCCGCAATCACCCCACCACCTCTGCAGGCCGTTGGGCTCCTATGGTGGGTAGGAGGCTATCCGCAGTAGGGTGATTCCAAGAATCGCCCCATTACCCCTGCAAGTCGTTGGACTGTTGTGGTGTGGCGGGGGCTATCCACAACCCTCTGTCCCACACTGGTGGCCCAATGGCGCACGGGGATGGTACAGTCATTCCTGAAATCACTTCTCCACCATGTGGGTCATTGGGCCACTAGGGTACGGCAGAGGCTATATGTAAGCCTCTGCCCCACCCCGACGACCTAATGGCCCGTGGGGGTGGCAGGGTGATTCCCGGGTAATAGAATTTTAAAGTGTTTCAAATCCCATTATTTTATCTTGATGGTCATTACTAAAACATGTTGAGTTTATACTTAGGAGAGAAAATTATTATTCTACCAAAAACATTAGTTTGTTTTTTCCCTCATAAACAACTGTTTTTTGCACATAAAAATTCTATTTTACAAGCATTTTTTTAAAATGTCGAAAATTGACCTTAAAAAAAACGATCATTCTAGTATCAACACTTTTCATTTTCAGGGTGTTTTTTGCACGAAAATTTCATTTTCACTACAATTTTTAAAACATGTTCAAAATTGACCCTAAAAAAGAAACCATCGTTCTAGTATACACACTTTTCATTTTTAGCACTGTTTTTGATGTTTTTTCGGGGATTTTTGGCCAGAGTTCCCGTTTTCAGTTTATAGTTCCTGTTTCAAAGTTTACATTGTATTACCTTGAGTCCAAAAAAAAAAGATTGAATCCATAGTAGAGAAGGATTGACTAGAATAGTATCAGAAGTCACACTCATGAATCCTTGGACTACAATCCAAGCCCATGCAAGGAACTTCTTCAAGGAAAAGGAGAAACCAAAATAACATGGTGGAAGCACAATGCATATGTAGCTTGAAATTCACAATGCAAAAACAATTTTGGAATAAATTGCAATGGAGACAAGTTCTCAAGTAGTGTGAGGAGGTGAAAAGTCTAGGAAATCTTCCCCCGTTGGAAATTCATTCATCACAAGGAGATCAAAAATATGCCCCAATCCTTAGCACTACATGACACAATAGTAGATCAAGCCCTTATGTTCCAAAATTCATTCAGAGCCCCAAATATGAGGTCAAGTCAAACAAAATATTGGAGCACATATAATTCATGCAAGGCCACACTTTAATCTACAAATTTATTGGTACTTCACCACCGAAATGAGGTATGGAAGCATGGATCAAGGCTAAATGGAAGCTAAAAGTTCATGTTGACCTAAGTATTGGAGTCAAAGGTTTTCTTGTGATGATCTTCAATAATTTAGAGGATCATTCAAGGGCCTTTGAGAATGGCCCTTATTTTCTTTACAATTTTAGCCTCTTCATCTCTTTCTCGATGCTTTGCTTCAACCTCGAGAAATAATTTTTTCCTCGAGAAATAATTTTTTTTGTCTTAGGAGAGCAAGATCCCCATAGAAAGATTCAAAATTTGAAGCCTTAGCTGGGCAAGATCCAATGCAATAGTATCAAAATTCATGTGAGGAATCCTTGCAACAACAACTCGAGCCTATGCAAACCACTTCTACAAAGAAAAGAAAAAACCCACATAACACACTCGAAGACATGACACTTATGGAGCCTCAAATACATGATGTAAAGACAATGTTGGAAGAAATCAGAATGGAGAAAAGTTATCTAGTAAGCTTAGAAGACTTGGATGAACTGGAAGTAGAGGAGAAAACCCTCTCGAAGATACTAGAGTAGCTACAATGCCAAGGACCAAGTTTAATTTTCAAGGTGCAAATGGCTCTTCTCAAACAATCATATCTTAGCATTCAATTCACACTTTTGGGGAGAGTGTCGATTCGCACAACTCCTCATCACTGTTCTCATTATTCGGATTCAAGTGACACCCTCAAACCAATCAAAGGATACAAATGCTCGGGGAGGAAAACTCCACAAGAGATAATACAATAGATAGGGAATATTTTGGCCAATTCATGCAAGATTAGTTTGCTTTCAAAGGTGTTTTTCCCCAGACCTCGTTCTCAATGAAAGTGATTTTGTGGAACATAAGGGCTCTCAAAAACAACGGAAAATAGAGACTACTTAGAGACAAAATTAATAAGGAAAAACCTAGCAATATCATCTTGCATGAGGTAAAGGTTATTAGAATGAGAATGAGGTAAAGGTTGTTAGAGAGAGCATGGAGGCTCTAGTGGAAGCAAATTTTCATGACTCGTTAGAAGCCCCTATGATCTTGTCTAAAAAATTTCAACAAATCATATCAAACGATATGGGTTTCTTAATCGTAATATATGGGGCACATCTACTACGAATAAAATTTCCTTTCTCAACAAACTCATTTAGCTTTAGTAGTTGCATTTGAATTACAAATTCATCATTAGAGGGGAAATCAATATGATTACCTTGCACATTCCTTTGAAGATGTAATTAGGAACATGCACTTAGCTTAGATAGAAACGATAAATGGAAGTTATACATGGACTAGAGTAAAGGAGGTAGGCACAAGATAGCCTATCATCTCGACATGTTTCTTATCTCGAAATCATTGCTAGAAAAATACCTCCTTTTGGAAGCTTCAATCCTTTCGAGTGCTCCCATGGACCACTCACCAATATTGTTAAAATTGGACCTCAAAGAAGCTACTAAAAACTAACGAGACGAGTGGCCTATAGTGCTAGAATTGGACGTCAAAGAAGGTGCTTAAAATTGACCATTCATATTTGACAGTTTTTTATTAATAGATCCATCCTTTGTGGAGAAGTCCAAGCAGTATTAGCGAGACATGGATAATCCAAGCCTCTCCCCATATTCAACGTTGAACATTAGTTAAAAAATCTAAAAGGATTAATTAAAAATTGGGCAACATCTTCAAGAAAAAACAAAATATGGAAATTGAAATGGAATGCATTCAATAAAAAATGTCACGTTTAAGGGTGTTCAAAATATTTTTCAAAGAAGGAGGGGTGGTAGGTTCTTAAAAAGATAGAGGAATGATAGAAGCAAGAGGAGACTTTATGGAGGCAAAAATCGAGGATCTCATGGCTCAAGGAAGGGGAAAAGAACATTCATTTTTTCCACAAACCAATGTTGAAACACAAGAATCGTAATTTTATCTTCTCACTTACCATTCAGAATGGACATCAACTCTCTTATCATAGGGATATTGAAAATGAAATTACTTCATTCTACAACAATCTCCTTAAAAAAACTAACCCTAATAGATTACAATCCATTGAGAAAGATAATGGCCTATATTATAAGATTGGTCATTGAAGATCAAAACACGACTTTGATGAAGGAAATTACCTTGTAGGAGGTTAAGGAAGCACTAGTAAAAAAAGAGACATTAGTGACTAGGTGATAAAAAAGTTAGTCACCATAGGTTTTCCAAGTGATATACTACCAAAAATGAGAAATATTAAGTGACCCAACTAAAAGGGACATGGATTGTTATACAAATTTTGCATAAATTCTGAGAACTAGTTTCTTCTTCAATTTTTATGAGAGAAAGATCTCTATCAAATGTTAGAATGGGGAAAAGTGGGCCATCCCCATCTTATTATACCCACATTTTATTTTATTCATCCAAGGAAGGTTTGGCATGTGGTTTAAGTGTGGACTTCTTTGTAGAGTAACCATTTTCTATTGCCATTTCTCCTTCCCTGCACCCTATATAAGTGTCTTTTGTAGCCAACCATGGCCTACCCAATGTAAGAGGGTAACCACTGAGATTTTTCTTTGTGCATGAGACAATTAAATAAGATGGGTACTCCCATGAATCAATGGATACATTTATATCTCCCAATATTCCTTCTAGACATATAATTGAGGTATCTGCTAGCTGAAAATAATGGGATTGTGCCTAAGAGATAACTGAAAGTTTAATATAAACATAATGCCCTTGATGATGACATTAATAGATACTCCATTGTCGATCAAAGTTTTATTAATGGAAGTATCATATATATAGACAATCACAAGAGGACTTGTGGGCTCAACATACTTTGGATGTGTAGGTTTCTCGTGCATGATATCAAAAGGTTGTCCCATACATGAATGGTAGGATGATTCATTTTCCTTCTTCCTAGCTCTTTGATACATGATTTGTTGCTGAAGCTTTTGTAAATTGGCATTTAATTTGATGGCTCTAAGAAGGAGAATCTTTACATAAATATTTCTAAGCCCGTCCGACAAAGTGGTTGTATCTTGATGGGCTTCTTATCTTCCAATCTTTGTGGAAATGGTGGGAAAGGAGATGAAATCCTTGTTGCTTGTTGTTCTTCTGCATTCTATTCCTCCTCTTGATCTCAGTATTCCCTTTGGGTTCAACACTTTCATAATCTTCAATAATGACAAGAGGTGGATGATTATAAGTTTTTTACCCTAACCTAAGGTTAAAATCATTGATTTAAACCAAATTCAATATTAATTCAAAAAATTGGAAGGATTTATGTTGTAGAAAGGTTGGGCCTGTAGATTTAAATTACTTATGTAATATGCTAGAAAAAAAGACTTGAATCTACTCTACTCATGAGCGAAAACAAAAATTGTTCGATAACATCGCGAAGCAAAAAAGAAGAATTTAAATCACACATAACACAATATTTTTACTGGGGAAAGTAATACCTAAAAAACATACTATTTGTTTATTTCATTGATGAAAATATTTCAGTAGAAAATATAATGCTTGTTAAACCTGAAAAATATCTACACAAGTACAAATTATCTGATTGCTTCACAAACCAACTCAATCTAGTACTTGGACAAATCTGTCGTTTTCCAAACTCCTACTTCATTGTGTAGTTTCCTAGGGAATTGGGCCACATTTAATTGGGAAAATCCATCACCACAACTACGCAATCCATTCATACAACTTCTACTGATTGCATGCACCATTTGTATAACTTAGAAAATTATACATCTGATAGTACAATGTCCTTGAACTCTAATATCCACTGGGTCTTCCTCTGAAGTGACATGTATGAGCTATTTTGAGTGAATTATGAGTTTTCTTATTGATCATTACATATGAATTAAATCCAATTTATTTCGCTTGACCTCTCACTATTTCCTCTAATGTTTAGAACTAGTTTAACTGAATTTAACTGAGTTAAAATGAATTAAATAATTACAACTCAATAAGAACTCAACATGGGCCCCAAAATTTCAAGGATAACTCTACATGACTCTAGATAGACTTCCAACTTAAATTTAATGAGCCATGTAAGTCAACTTAACTTAGTTAATTACTACAAGTTTCCATGAGAATGGAATTACAATTTAATTCCCAATTTAAGTCAAGGAGAAATTAAATTAGGATTTTCTTCTTGTTATTTTTAAAACTCCCTCTCAACGAGAAAGAGATTATCTACTACCATGATCGTGCCTCTCTGAAACTTGAATTTTCATCTTGACAATGCCTTTGGAAAAATATTTGCATCATGCTCCTCTGTACTAATGTATTCGAGCAACATGATTCTCCTCTGAACATAATCTTGGAGATGTTGGTATCGGATGTCAATATCCTTGGACCAATCATGAAAAATTATATTTCTCATAGAGTTTGATACAAATCTGATTGTCAAAATAAATAATTGTTGGATCCATCTGTTGACCAAACAAACCAACAAGAATATTCCTCATCCAGATAGCCTCATAAGCTACTTGACTAAAAACCATGTACTATGCTTCTATTGAGCTGATAGGAACTGTTCTCTGGTTCTTCTTATACCAAGAAATTGATAGTGACCCAATACTGAAGATTCTTGTAATGTAATCTTCATGTTGGATGGACTCCCTGCCCAATCTACATATGTGAAGCCTTAAAGCTTCACTCCCTCTGTCTATCTATATGAATTACCAAACGGAGTGGTGCATCTCAGGTATCTCAACATATTTTTAGCTTCCTTCCAATACAATTTAGTTGGAATAACCATGGCTTGCCTAAGTTGGTTGACTGCAAAACACATGTATGGTCGGGTGTTCACCAAATACATAAGTGAAACAACAATATTTCTATAAATAGTAGCCTCAACTACTACACATGAAGTAGCATCCTCTTTCCTCTAGTTACTAGCTAAAGGAATCTCCATGCATTTTTTGCTCTCCATGTGGAACTTCTTTAGTATCTTGTTGGCATACATGCCCTGAGAGACAAAGAGTTCCTCATATATTTTCCATGCTTCCATACAAAGAAGGTAATGTATGAGCCCCAAGTATTTCATCTCAAAATATCTTGTAAAATCCTCTTTGTAAGACTTGATCAACTTCTCATCACTTATCAAAATCAAATCTTCGATATATAAAACAATAATCAACAATCTACATTCAACCACAATATGGTAAATG